>JADBJO010021455.1:20000-29510 GCA_016801955.1 Conus betulinus
GAGTGGTAGATGACATGAAATGCACCACGGAGCTTCTTCACCTTTTTAAACGATAAGAACGGGTGTAAAACGAGTGGCCTGTATGCAAACGGCTCAAGGCGTTTTCGTCTTCACGGCCGCCACGGGGAATATGGTGAAAAAGTCTTTCAGGTATAGACGGTTTTTTAAATAGTTTGTTATCCGTCTCCGAGTTCCATTTCTTTTGCCAGATGTGTTTGACATACGCCTGGGTTTGGGGTTTGAGATCAGTGTGAGGAATAGACAACCTGCTCAACTTTTCCTGTGTGGCACTTGGCAAGTTGGTCAAACCACCTCGTTGCCTCGAATGCCCACATGGCTGGGAACCGAAGCAAAAACTGTGTTGTATCCATGTGCTTTCAAAGAGATGTACAGTTCGAAAACTTTCAGCAGCTGAGGATGCTTACATTACGGCGGGGCACTAGGCCTCCAAAGCGGAAATGGAGTCTCATAAAATAAAGAAATCTGTATGTTTCAATTTGCAGATCATTTGAAGAATCACGACCAAGGCTGTCAGCTCAGCAGTGTAGATGGAGCTGTCTGTTGGAATGTTTTTCGTACATCTGTGAGGAGATCTGCTGCGGAAAACACAGCAGAAGAGGCAACTCCCTCCTCAGTTTTGGAACCGTCAGTGAAAACTATGTTGTAGGATGGAAACTTTGAACACAGATCAGCAAAAAGGGACTTGTATGCTAAGGAACTAGTGGGAATCTTTACTGTACAAGGTCAAATCAAAGTGGATCTCTGGAGTGAAGAAAGTCCATGTATTAGGTCATCAGGAAACTTAGAAAAAAATCACAATCTACTCCCAGGTCTATATCTGCTTTTTGTTCAGATGGGGAAAAAGACGAATTCCAAAGGGTGGAATGGAACTGGGTTGTCATCGAATTTCTTTTGAAACTTGAGGTCTAAAATACAGTTATATGCAGGGGTTTGGGGTTTAGAAGAGAGACTCCGACAGTAGTTCAAGGCAAGTTTCAGTCGACGGGTTTAGAGGGATGGTTCTCCTGCCTCAAGATACAGGCTATAACAGGGGTGGTGTGGAACGCACCCAGACACAATCGAAGCCCTTGATGGTGGATAGGATCTAGACTTTTCAGGCAGGATGGTCTGGCCGAGCCGTACACTACGCACCTATAGCCCAGTTTGGAGCGGATCAGAGCCCTGTAAAGATGGAGGAGAGATTTCTTGTCAGCGCCCCATTCTGTGTGTGCCACAATTCGCAGTATGTTCAATGCTATCTGGCATGCAGCTTTCAAGTATGGATGTGACTTTTAAAGTTCGTTTTTGATCAGAAATAACACCCAGTAATGTGACTTTTTTTTACAGTTGGAATGGCAGACTTGTCCAGACAAATCTCAGGGTCAGCAGAAAACTGACGAAAATTGTGAAAATGGATTGACTATGTTTTGGTACTTGAAAAGTGAACCCGTTTTCCTCGGGCCGTTGTTTCCTCGGTCTTGTTCATAAGAGCTGAAGTTGACGCTGAACGCGACGCGTAAGAGGCTCCCGCTGTTTACACTGCGAAGCCATCAGCAAACAGAGAGGGCTCGGAACGCTTGTTTCCTGAACTGACAATATCGTTGATTTTTGATGCTGAAGAGAGCAGGAGAAGAAATGTTCCCTTGAGAGTACATCCAACTCTGCCCATGTATGTCAGACAGCGTGGTGCCAAAACGCACCTGGAACTGACGATCAGCCAGAAAGTGTTGAAGAAACGGAGGCAGATGACCACGAAAACCAAGGCTATGAAGATCCTGAAGGATTCCGGATTTCCAGTTGGTGTCGTATGTTTTTTTCTAGATCAGTAAAGATAGCGACCGCATAGTGTTTAGTTGATGAGAGTTTGTGGATGGTGGTTTGCAGGACACACTGAATTGTCATGTGTCCAGTGGTGTTTTTCCGATACCAGCACTATTCATTGGCTAAAAGGTCGTCAGTTTTGTGCGTGCGCGCGTTGCGCGCGCGCGTGCGCGTGTGTGTGTGTGTGTGTGTGTGGTGTGTGTGTGTGTTGTGTGTGTGTGTGCGCGCGCGTGCGTGCGTGCGTGTGTGTGTGTGTGTGTGGTGTGTGGTGTGTGTGTGTGTGTGTGTGTGTGTGTGTGTATTGTGTGGCTAGAGTGATTATTAGCTGAAACATTGTAAAGTCTTTTTGCTTTATGTGCTTGTGTGGATTTACTTGATTGGGAGGTTGGTTAATTGGATGTCTTTTCTGTATGATTTCAAGCCTTACGTGATTTCAATTCCTAAACAAATCTGAAACTGATAAAGGGAAGCAGAATGACTATCACTCTCAGTGAGCGTTTGGAAAGACTCGTCTGCCTGCCCTGGATGTTGATAGACCTAATCCGATGTCTCTGAATGTGACTTTCCTATTCATGTCTCAGAATGTAGCTTTCTTATGACTTGACAGCCCCGGAAAGTCCCTGTGTGCATGAGCTGAGCTGTAATAATACCTCTGTCTGTCCTGTCTGTCTGTCTGTCTGTCTGTTTGTCTGTCTGTCTGTCTCTCTCTCTCTCTCCTCACCCCCACCGGCCCTCTCTCTCATCTCTCTCTCTCTCTCTGTCTCTGTCTCTGTCTCTGTCCTCTCTCTCTCTCTCTCTCTCTCCATCTCTCCTCTCTCTCTCTCTCTCTCCCTCTCTCTCGCTCTCATCTCGTCTCATCCTCAGGGGAGGGAGGAGTTCTGGGCCCTCTACAGTCAATCCTCGTCTCTCTCTCTCCCAGAGGTAGGTTGTAATCACTGAAGGGATTTTAACCCTGCATACATCATCCAGCATGTTCTACCGTGAAGAAGAGTATACAAGACCTTCATTGGGATTATTATTTGAACGTACATACGAGATTGAAAAAAAAAAAACAAACTGCTTCGGGAAAACAGTGGTATGCTTCGGGTACAAGGACAAAAAAAAGAAGGAAAAAAAGAGGTTGGTGGTGGTGTGTGTGTTTGTGTGTGTGTGTGTGTGTGTGTGTGTGTGTGGTGTGTTGGCGCGCGCTGCGCGCGAGCGTGTGCGTGTGTATGTGATGTGTGTGTGTGGTTGCGTTTGTGCATGCGTACGTGCGTGTGCGCATGTGCGCTTGTGTGTTTGTGTGCGTGTGGTGTGGGTGTGTGTGTGTGTGGTGTGTGTGTGTGTGGGTGTGTGTGTGTGTGTGTGGTGTTTGTGTGGTGAGTGCATGTGTGCGTATGCCCCGTGTACTGCATTGTATGTATGTGTGTGTGTGTGTGTGTGTGTGTGTGTGTGTGAGGTGTGTGTGTGTGTGTGCGTGTGTGTGTGTGTGTCTGTTTGTCTGTGTTGTGTGTGTACATGAGGTGAGAGTACAGAGAGAGAGAGAGAGAGAGAGAGAGAGAGCGAGAGAGAGAGAGAGAGAGATTCCAAAATTAGAAACTCAGAACTCAGAAACCTGTATTCGAATCAAGGATTAAAAATTTCAAACACAGCTTGTAATTCCAATCTCTCCTTTGCAAAAATGGATTATGGGAAGGCATTGAACAACAAGAAAACTAAAAAAAGTTTTAACACACAAAAAAAAACCACCATGAAAATAAAATGATAGAGGGGAAAATAGGTTCATAGGATTATTTGGGTATGTGATTTTACACACTTTGCTTGCAAAAACGCATTTGTATACAGAGGCTTGCCAAAAAAACATGCGGAAGAGAGAGGAGAGAGAGAGAGAGAGAGAGAGGGAGACGACCAGACAGACAGACAGACAGACTGTGAGAGAGAGAGAGAGAGATGAGGACAGACAGGGACAGACAGGGACAGAGAGAGTGATGAGAGAGAGAGAGGAGAGGAGAGAGAGAGAAGAGAGAGAGAGAAGAGAGAGAGTAGATTAGGTAGCTGGGCTTGAAATGAGGTTTTGGGGTGTGGGTTTTTTTTTTTTATTAGTGTTGTGGTTGTCATTGTTGGATCTGACATATTGAATGCTGCCGTGCCAACACTCTGTGCCGTGTTTCAGTGTTGATTTGATTGAGATCTCGGTGATGGAGTTGGCGAATCGTTGTCACATTTTCCAAGTTTTTAAGGGAAGCAAAGCGGGGAACTTTCTTATTGTCCAAGGCATGTTTTTTGTTTTTTTTTTTTTTTTTTTTTTTTTTTTTTTTTTTTTTTTGCAGCCGTGTGAACGAGGAGTTTTATTTTGATCCCCCCACCCCCCCCCCACACACACACAACAATACTCTTTACTTTGGGGTCAGCAGGGAGGAAAGCAGCTTTTTCCATATGTGTTTATCCATGTCATTATAAGATATAATATATATATATATATATTATATATATATTATCTATATATATGGTTTTTTTTTTTGTTGTTTTTTTCATGTGGGTTTTGATATATCCAAAGAAGGCCATAACGCATGGACGAGCACCCATATGCACTCTGTATGCTGTGCATGCATGTTCACACACCGCGCGCGCGCGCGCGCTCGCACACACACAACACACACACACACCCACACACACTACACACACACTAACACACACGCGCACGCGCGCGCACGCACGCGCAACACACACAACACACACACACACACCCACACACACACACACACACACACACACACACACACACACACATTGCTCGCGCGCGCGCTCGCGCTCTTGCACCCAAATACACACCATTTGATGGGTAGCATGTCGCCCTGCTATGTTTGGGCTTGCCCTGCACTGTTTCTCGTACAGTCATCGAAGACACATTTATGATCAGACTTGTTTGGGTTGCCGGACATCCTTCTATTGATTTAGAAAACGAAGTCATAATAGCCTGGTTCAACAACCGATTTGAACCACTCACCAGAAGAGCCAAAACTGCCGTCAACATCCTGTGGAGGAGAGTGAAAACTAAAAGAAAAGAACCCCTGTCCTATCAATTTTTGTTGTGTTTGTTTGTGTTGTTCTTTGTTTTTGTGTTTTTTGGGAAAAACGCCTGGAGGGCAACGGGCTGAACATTCATCCGGGCAGGAACTTTTAACTCCTGGAGAAACCACTGTTCTCTCTGGCGGTATGAGCATGTCATGTCATGGGGAAAAGATGAGCGACTGCTGGGAGGAGTCTAAAGCGAAGAGACGATCGGGAGAATTGGGCAGAATGTACGTTATTGTTGTTGAACACTGTTCTCTCTCAGGCTTTTCGTTTTTGTCTCTACTACTACTCACTAATACTACTGACTTATAAGCTTGCTGCCAAAGTTGCTGATTGCTGTGCTGTTTTGCTGCTACTGTTGCTGCTGCTGCTCTGTGCTGCTGCTGCTGCTGCGGCTGGACGTGCACTGCTACTGCTACTACCTCACGACTACCTACTACTAATACTACTACTACTACTACTACTACTGCTATACTCCTGCTGCTGCTGCTGCTGCTGCTACTACTACTACTGCTGCTGCTGCTGCTGTACTACTACTACTACTACTACTACTACTACTACTACTACTACCGATTCCACCAACACTACTTCCACCACCACCAAAAGTGGAAGAGAACAGCGCACAGGCTTGCTTGCCAAAGAAGATGAGACTCTACCCATCCACAGACACGACGGCCGACCCGGCAGAGACCCAGAGACCGATTGAAGCTCCCTTGGGGTCCCCACTAACCTCCCCTCCGGCACCATTGAGGTCAGCAGTCGTCAGCCGTTCAGGAGAAATGACCTCACAGAGTTAAAGGGAGGGGTGTGTGTGGGTGGGGGGGTGGGGTGGGGTGGGGGGTCGGACAGAAATGACTGAGCCTGAACGACCCAGTTGAGAGCCAGTAAGAGGACAGAGATCGAAAGGGCAAGGCAGAAGTGAGCTACCTCAGAGACGATCGGAGAAGGGCAGGGAGTTTGCCGATCAGGGATGTTGCCTTTCTTATGTACTGGTGATGTAATTATGAAACTACTGGTGCTGCTGCTGCTGCTTGCTGCTGCTGACACTACTATACTACCCACACTACTGCTATACCCACCACTTAAGTACTGATGCGAATGTTATAGGCACCCCTTAGTGAAAGAAGAAGAGAAGAGTCGAAGAAGATGACTAGTCGTTTAGGTTACAAGAAGAAGAAGGAAAGAAGAAGAAGAAGAAGAAGAAGAAGAAGAAGAAGAAGAGAAGAAGAAGTCAACAACACACAACAACAAGCAACGACCAACAGCAATGATAATGATAATATTAATATAAACATCTTAATAACGATAATGATCATAATGATAATAATGATAATGATTTATAGAAATATGATATAATAGTAGAATGATAACCACAACACACAACAACAACAACAACAACAACAATAAAATCATAAATAATAATAATAGATGGTAATGATAATGATGATGAGACGACGACGCCGACGACGACGACGGACGACGAGATGATGATGATATGATGATGATGATGATGATGATGATGATGCTGATGATATGATGATGATGATGAAGATTGATGATTGCATTTTATTAGACACTGCACCATAAAGCAAGTCAGTTAAAATCGGCCCCAAAGGTAAACAAAACTGCAAATAACGTTATACTATGGCTTTACTAACAATACATCTTTCACCAAAAATGCGTACATACATTTAACATGCATTCCATACATACACGTAGTGCATACGTTCTCTGTCTCGGTCTCTGTCTCTCTCTTTCTCTCTGTTCTCTGGCTGCTGTCCTGTCTGTCCTGTCTTGTCTGTCTGGTCTGTCTCTCTCTCTCTCGCTCTCTCTCAGGTCTCTCTCTCTCCTCTTACCCACCACACACACACACACACACACACCACACAAACACCACACCACACACACACACCCACACACACACACACAACACACTACACACACTAACCACACTAACACTAACACTAACACACACACACACAACACAACACACACACACACACACATACACACACACACACACATACCACGCGCGCGTGCACACAGTCACACACAGACACACAGACACATACACACAGACACAGACACCGACACACAGACACACAGCACATACACACACCACACACACACACACACACACACACCCACACACACACACACACACATACACGCGCGCGCGCGCGCGCGACACACACACACACACACACACACACACACACACCACACACACACACATGGGACACACACACACACTACACACATGTGAAATACGAACAACAATCGTTCGATATCCTACTGATAATGAGGAATGAGAGAAGTTTCATCAATCACCCGCAATAACAAGAGCCAGAATGTGAGCTGCATGCACAATACATGACTCGTGTGTGTGTGGTGTGTGTGTGTGTGTGTGTGTGGGTGTGTGTGTGTGTTGTTGTGTGTGTTGTGTGTGTGTGTGTGTGTGTGGGTGCGCGCGTGCGTATGGTTTGTGTGTGTGTGTGCTGTGCGTGCGTGCGTGGCGTGTGGTGTGTGTGTGGGGGGGGGGGGGGGGGGGGGGGGAGTGGGACTGTCCTGTCCTGTGTGTCTGTCTGTCTGTTTGTATCAATGTGTCTGGGTGTTAGTCTGCTCTGTGATTTGATAGGAGTTGGTGATTAAGTATTAAGAGAGAGAGAGAGAGAGGAGAGAGAGAGAGAGAGAGAGAGAGAGAGAGAACTGGAGGAGTTGGTGATAAGGGGATCATTGACGCATCAATTCCCGAGGATACTGGCTGCGGTTCTAAGGTCGTACCAGAAGGTTGCTGAACCCATTGCCACAGGACAGGAAGACCGACGTCTGCGGTGCCAGAATGGTGCCAGAAGGACAGCTGATGTGAGAGGCGGCAATCAATACATAGAGGAACCCATTCTGAGGGAACACACCGTGGAGACAGAGGAATCGAAATCAGGGCTAGGGGGCTTATGATTGTCCGGGAGATGAACAAATGATGGGGGAGTTGGGGGCTTTGGATGAAATGAAGCACGTTTAAGTCGATCAAAGTAGAAATGCTTTTGCGTCCAGCCTGTTTTCTCTCTTTCGTTCTTTCTTCTATAGCTTGCTTATTTGCTTTCTTTCCTTGCTTTCCTTTGTTTGTTTGTTTTGTTTGTTTTTTTCTTCTTTCCTTTCTTTCTCTTACCACCATCATATTCAACGTTCACCTTGTTCTCCTTCTGTTCTTCTTCTTACTCTTTTAATTTTCTTGTTCTTTCATGTTCTTCATACTCTCTTCTTCTTGTCTGTCTGTCTGTCTTCTTCTTTACACATTTTCTCCGTCCTGGAGTTATGACGGTTAACAGCACCCCTGTTTAGCATTTCTTTAAAATATACTTCTTTTACTGTAATGAGAGAAAAGAAGAAACCAGCGAACGGACACAATGGGGGTAAAATTCGTAAAGTATAATGTGGGTCTGAGCATATCCACACCTATGATGACCAATACCAGTTGAGTCCAAGTATGGGGTGTGTGCACCACTCACTCCTTATAAACGATCAATACCATGAGTGAAGGATGGGTGTGTGCACACCCCACCTTATAACGATCAATTACTATGAGTCAATTATGGGTGTGTTCAGAGCGGCATTGTAGACAAAAAAGTCACTCATCTATGATTCTTTATAGGGATGCAAGGATGTAAACACACCACACGCCATTGTTGCCAATATTACGATATGTGTGTGTATAGCACAACGAAGATGAAAAGAAGTTCTTTTTTTTTTTTTCAGACACGGTTTAACCTGATGCATCCCTAAGAGGTCTTTTCTAAAATTTCATTACTAACAAATTCGGACGTTCAATCCTCTGTATTCTGTGTGAGGGGCGGTTTAGATATCATAAAAGAAAAGACGGAGTACAAACCATGTCACACAGCCTCAGATGACGATGGAAATCAGTTAGTATCGTATTTATCATCCTTGTGCTCATCTTCATCGATCCCCAAATAAAATTTGTTGTGCAGTCCGCGTACAGGCCACACGTTTTACAACCCATTCTTATCCTTTAAAAGGTGAAGAAGCTCCGTGGTGTATTCCATGTCATGTTCCACTCACAGTGAAACACCGGACCTTCTTTTAGAGTGTTGGGGACCTGCACGATGTGAAGACATAAACACTTTCACAGCAGGACTCCATGAACTTTGTTCAGAGATGTCCCACCTGACGTGGATCTTTGAATTTCTGAGCCAGAGATTAACATTTTTCATCTGATCGAAGATTTTGCGGAAGAAAGATTTTCATCGAAGTTTCTCGAGCGTTTTAGAAGATGTTTTCAAAGACAGACGCGTAAACTGGGGGTTCTTTTTTTCTTTTTATTTTCTTTTTCTTCGATGAGTGTGAGTTTTGTTGTAGCGTGGTGGGACAGCCTGATAGACACTTTATGATCGGCTGGGCTATAAGCGAGTAGAAGTACCTTAATGTAACCGATTAGAAATCGTTCTCAAGTTCTGTTTGTCTTTCATGTCCGTGTTTTTATAGATGACCTCATTATTTCCATTTTCTCCTCCACGTCCTCTGGTGGTGCAAGGCTCCATAGGGAGGTCGATGAATAAGTGCCGGTTTTTAGGAGACTTTGGTTGGCACCGTCAGAAAAGGGACGATCCGTCACGT
>JADBJO010021456.1:19845-29508 GCA_016801955.1 Conus betulinus
TAAGGAAGTATCGCCTCTCGCCGTACGGTGAAAAACGCGCTCTGTTTTTAGAACGGAGTCGACCAGTTCATTCACAATCTGGTTCATTCACAATCTGGTTTACGGGCTAGGGGAGGTAATAACCTTTCCTTGGGCATGCGGCTTGATGGGGTTTTATGAGTGTGAAAGGTCGTGACTAGGGTTGGAACTTCAGACTTTGTGTAAACAAAAAGGGAAAAAAAAACGAGTACATCATGTATCTACTGGACCTTTTCTTACAAAAAATACATATCTTTTATGCAAAGCCAGTTCATAATCCATAAACACATTATTTTGCTGACCAAATATGGCAAAAAAAATGGTCTGAGGGTCGATTTTCCGTATTTTCACTGCAGAGCATTGTCTTTAGAAACGTAAAACAGGTAGCAGCAAGTTGGTTCCTACAGAAGTTCATGGGAACAGATTGCATTCAAGAGGGAAATAATGGGTGAATGGACATAAGGCTGTGATCTTCCCAGACAAAGAGTATAACTTCATCGCCATGTACTGAATCCCTACATGTTGCCAGCATTATATTCAAGATTGCCGTCACGCTCCACTGGTCCAAGGTGTGGTCTACGTCAGTGAGGCCGACGGTCGTCATCACCACTGTGTCCATGGCCCCGTCTGTCATGATGCCTGTACAGACAGGATTTTGTATGTTTTCTTCTCCTCCCCTTTTTGTATGTTTCTTCTTCTTTCTTTTGTATGTTTCTTCTCACCTTTCTTTTGCATGTTTCTTCTCCTCCTTTCTTTCATAGACTTCTTTCAACTATCCTGTCTATGTTTCTTCTTGTTTTTTTTTTTTTTTTTTTAATTTCTTTCACACTTTCTGATCAGTCTTTTTTTCCCCTGTCTTTGTGTTTCTTTCTTAGAACCCTTCATTTCCTTTCGATCTTTTTGTACAATTTTGTTCCCTTCAGTGCAAAGGGAAAAAAGACATCAGATCTCTCCTGGTCTCAAAATACTCAGCCAAATGATTGCGGAGACCCGTCCAATGGTGGTGAAGGATCTAGAAAACCATGTCGTTCCAGTGCAAAGGGGAAAAGACATCAGATCTCTCCTGGTCACAATGCATCTTCAGTGCAAGGTGAAAAAGACATCAAAGCTCTCCTGGTGACAACGTCCCTTCAGTGCATGGGGATAACACAACAGAACTCTCCTGGTGACAATGTCTGCGCATTAATTGAAAAATAAAATAGACTTACGTAGAAAGGTGACATTTAATTTGAATCATTTAGAGCATATCGTAAGGAGGGAGGAGTTACGTGAGTATCAGCACGCGCGCCATCCAAGAATAGTCAGTGTTTAGAGCTGCGAGTAGTCACTAGATACTTTGGGAGGGTCAACAAAACTGTTCACTAGACTCACCATAGTGGTGACCTTGAACATTCAGATTCATACATAGGGAGGGCACGTAACTCCTCCCTCCTTACGGTAGGCTCTAAATAATTCAAATTAAACGTCACCTTTCTACGTAAGTCTAGTCTAGTTTTTCAATTATGTATCGCCTCTCTTCTTTCATACAGAGTCACATGAGATTTTAGAGCATCAAGTGACTTCAACAGCATTTTGCATGATTACAAAAAACCAGTTGCAGTCATCAATTCATGTACATCACTTTAATCTGATTCAGTACAGGTGAATATCACCAAACATAACATGTTGAACACAAACTGGAAACCTATGCTAACTGCAGTGCCTACTGGCCTGCCTTCACTTGCAATTAAATGCAGAACATTTGTAAACACATCCCCAGGAAGTCTGAAATTTGCCAAGTACATACTGTACAGAAGTCACGACTTCTTAACAAACTTGTCCCATGCTGCATCCAGAATTAGGTTTAGACAGTATCGCTTTCTTATAAAACTTGGTGACAGTATTTTCTGCCGACCATGCAGCCACTTTGAGGATGGTGGCAAGACTCACTCCTCCAATTGCAGCAGCTGAATAACTCGTGGGACGCGTTGTGTGTGCACCATGTGTCTCTGTGTCCTCTCCTGCCACAGCCAGTACTTGTTTGACCCACTGAAAAAGTGTGTTTCTGGAAATGGGAGGTGTGGTCTATGGATGGCAATAAAGAGTTCTGGCCCTTTCCCGAGTGCTTCAATTTTCTTCAGATACACAGTTGTATGTGCGTCACTAAGCAAAATGTGGTGTTTTGTGAATAGGCTAGAATTTATGCTGATTCTGTGTAACTGCCTGGCTTTAGTGTTTTTGTGTTTACTAGAAAACTGTAAAATACACTTCCTTTCACGATATGCACTTCTGTAGTTTTCAGTAGATGAAGAGCGTGGCCTCTTTGCCCAGTAAGAAGTGCCATTAGAGTTACTGTTTTCAATGTCAGTTGTTTCAAATCCAAAGTATCTACATCTGGAAGTGAGCACATGTAATCCAACACTACACTAACATCCAAGGTGTGTCTGTATCTTGGCAGTGCAGGTCTTTCCTCAAAAACCTCTGACAAGTCTGCAAATTTCTGGAAATTACCTACAGATACTCCTTTCACTGATGGCAAAAAAAACTGATAACGCACTTCTTGCAGAATTTACAGCACTATAGCTTGCTCCAGCTGAAAACATGGAAGCTACAAAATTTGCAGCCTGTGGAGTGTGGGTGATATCACTGTCATGCCATTTTTTGAGGCATGTTCTGTCCACCTACTAATGTATGTATTGTATGACGTTTTGATGGTGGGCCTCCAGGAGTTCATGAGAAGACCTACTGCATCAGTGAAGAATCCTTCCTGTTCAAACGTGCTCCTGATACACTGCACGCTAGAAGTTGTAGCTTTGGCAGCAGGCGGTGAGTGCGACCCAGGTGGCTGGGCAGTGTCAGCAGGGCAGGTGTGGAGGGTAGACGGACTGGTTCCTGGGTCAGCATTTTCTGTACAACCAGCCACCAGACCTGTGTGGGACACAAAGGGAGAATGAGCAGGTCTTTTGCTCTCTTCTTCAATATCTTCCAGAGCTCTGTGTCTCACATCCCCATCCTGTCATACTGGCATCTGACGTCACAGTAACGTCAGAATCTGGATGTATGATGTCATTGTAAGCAGTATCTACATTACTTATCCACCACGTAAGCTCTTCTTCGGATTGTAGGGTCAGTGTGGTATATCCATCAAAATTTCCCTTTGTTTGTCTTAGTGCAACTTTTTTGTTGCCTTCTAACTGATGATAATGTAGGGGCCCAAATTTCCCTGCTGGAAAACTTGACACCGTTTTCCCAATAACCTTGGCTAGTTCTCTGATAATTGGTTTGTTGGTTTTCAGTAGCAGGACACAGCAATATTTCAGATTGTCTTTCCTTCCAGGTGCAAAGTGACTGTCATTGTTCTGGAATCAATAATCACCCTAGATACTGAATAAAGTGGGTTGGTTTAAGAGCTGGTTTCTCTTGGTGTACAATGAAGCCAAGTGAACGAAAAAGCTGCACTATGGCTTGAATATTCTCTATGCCTTCTACATCTGATTCTGCAAGGAGAAGAGAATCATCCAGAAAGTTTCTTGTCTCAGTTTGGCAAAAACAGGTTTCAACATTTTGGTAAATTTCCTAGGGGCAAGAGCCAGACCATCTGGCATGCAGTTATATTCCCAGACTTGGCCTCTCCATCTGAATCTGAGTTACTTCCTATGCGCTTGTGCAATGGGGATGGAGTAATAGGCATCCTTTAGGTCTATAGAAGCCATGAAACAAAAAGGTGTCACTAACTTCAGTGCAACATGCAAAGTATCTGTTTTAAAATGGGTGATAAGTAATATCTTGATTTTTTTTTCAAATTCAGAATCATGCGATTTGACCCATCCTTCTTTGGCCTTGTAAACACAGGTGACGTGTGTTGATCGTGTACAGGTGCACAAGGGGATATAACTCTTTTGATCTGAGTTCATTCACCTCACTGTCTATGATATTTATTTCCACCTGGTTCAAGCCAGGTTGTGTACTACTACAACAAGTGTGAGGGGATAGCAGTTTTCTCTTCAAATTCCAGTGTGGCTCCTCTTATCAGCTGTAAGATTTCTTGTTTGTTGTAAGTGATTTCCCATACGGGCAGAAAATATTGGAGCCTGCCATCTTTGAACGTATCTGACTCTGTCTCTAATTCTGCCCTTAGCTGTGCGAGACTGTGATAGTAAGCACTTATCGCATCGCTGGCTGGCTGAGTGGGCGGAGCTAAACTTCCAATTCCTCTTGTTGGCCGTGTTGTGCGTGCGAGCTCGCATGGCTACGCCTTTGTCTGTAACTTGCACGGCCGCCTCTGTACGAAAGCTTAACTGTATTGCTGGTTTGTAGATGTTCTAGATTTGCCCCCCCCCCCCCCCCCCCCCCCCAGCAGCAAGAGTATTGCCCAACCTCTCTATTTCTTTAATTTCTTTGAGTGAAGCAGCCACGTTGTCACCAAACAACCATTTTGTGACTGTCACAGAATCATTACAAATGCCTGTGATAGAGGGGTGCAAATGTTAGCGAATGGCCTGTCTGCATCTGAGTGATAACCTGAGGTGACGCATGACCCAAGAGAGTAAGACTGTCTGTGTTCTTTTCAATGGCTGTTTTCATTTTCTTGGATATATGTGAGTCAGTGTTGCGTTCTGCCCTGAGTATTGTTTGTGTGCTGTCAAGGCTATTGCTGCTTTTGTCAGTGCTTTTTGCACATGCGAGCACTTGATGTCAGCTTTTCTGGTTCCTGCTGGAAGACTTTTCCAAATTTCATTATTGACTCGAGCCACTATCAGCGCTCAACAGTTTTCTGGCCATTGATACTTACTGAGCCTGTCTTTCAGTTTGTCCTCTGACAGTCCAGACTGAAGCATTTGTTTATGATTTGTGCTATGGAGGAGGAGACTGGTGGTGCTGTCTCCTCACCATTATCAAGATCTTACCCATTTCCCCTAGCAAATCTTCATCAGCACCGGCTGCTGAGAGCGTGTCAGCTACTATCTCCCCTTCAGATTCCATCTCTGACAATGCCTTTGTGCTTTTTGCGAGCAACTTCTTCCCTTGTGCTGGATTTCAGAGTCACACTTTCCCATGTCATCTGAATCTGAACTGTCTGGTGACAAAGCTGACTTTCTTGCACTTTGTGGTCGTTGTTCACCCAAATGGCTTTGGCCAGCGATTCTCTGCAGCATGGCAAGTATATCTAAGCGGCCAGACATTTTTTGCATAAGTGACTGCTGATCCGCGAATGCCACTGCCACGCCTCTTGCCACTCAGGGCTCTGTTACGGCATACTTTGTCGTCGCCCCTCACATTTGTCGCCGGCGACAAACTGTGCTGTATGCTTTATCGCTGACGACAAAGTGTGCTGCACAGGTTGTCGTCCCAGCCATGAACAATATCGACAAGTTTGCACACTTTGTCACCCCTTGCACACTTTGTAATCACTTTTCATATGCGACATTGCTGCACACTTTGTCACCCCTTGAAAGAAGAAACTTCAGATCTGAAGTCAATTGTGCATATTGGACTTAGACTAATTGGTTTTGTTTTTGTAATCCCAGTTATAAGACCATACTTTTCAATCAAAATGGAAACATTTCTCTCTCTCTCTCTCTCTCTCTCTCTCTCTCTCCTCTCCTCTCTCTCTCTCTCTCTGTGTGTGTGTGTGTGTGTGTGTGTGTGTGTGTGTGTGTGTGTGTGTGTGTAAAAATATGGTCCCACGCACTGCAGACGAAACAACTGGGATGATCTTCTCTGAAAACGTAGGACATTTGTTAATATGGGTCATTTTTTTTAATTTTATTTATCTATTTTTTAGTTCTTACAGATTAACCGTTGATAATGGTCATAATGGCCAATAACGTTTTTCTTCTTTACCAAATATCTCAGAAACTACTTGACCAATTTTAAAGCGGTTTGGACAAATTTGTATCTAACCATGGCCTTCCTTCAGATAATGGGATATAATTGTGGCAATTCTTTAAGTAACTGTTAAAAACTGTGGACATATCAGGAAAATACATGTCTGTCTTTTCACAGAAAACTGATTGTTCTGAAAATTGGTAGGTATGTTAAATATGGGTGAAGGCCGATACTGACATTTTATTTTTCTACGATCTTCACTGGCTTCCGCCATAACGACCATAACGTTTTTTTTTGGTTTTATTTTTGTTTGTTTGTTTTTTGTTTGTTTTGTTTTTTGCTGTTGTTGTTGTTTTTTGTTTTGTTTTTTTTTTTGTTGTTTTGTTTTCTCTCTTTTTTATCGAATATCTTAGAATCTACTTGACTGATTTTTAAGAGTTTTTTGAAAGATTGTGGCAAAACAAAGGGCTCTTGAAACAAACATGGATATGGGCCTATATTTGTGACCGTTAGAAAAAACTTGCCATTCAAGATAAACTGAGAGTACAATTATATGATTTGCATCTTGTTATAATTATTTCCATTATCATCGGTCTTTTTCCCTCTATTTCATTAATGCCTATTTTGACCGATTTACAACAACCAAAAAAATCACATTTCGTGATAAATCTGAGTTTTCTTGTGTGTTGTTGGCAAGCATATGAGTGAAAAGGATTTATGTATCGGGCTGGGGGTAAAGAAAAGGTACTACTTTTCGCCAAAGTGTTTGAGTGTGGCACTTTTGCCTTTGACAGGCTTCCCGCAGTTCCTAAGCCACACCCTACTGGAAAGTATTATGTTCGAATATCCAACTTGTCCATGTTGAGTGTAGATATCACAAAACTAGACTTAATGAAATTGGGAATACAAAAATGAGGCTCTTGTGTGGCATCAACTGAATTGGGTGCTTCTGGTGTAAGCTCAGGCGCTCTAAATGGGGTTTATTTGTCTGAGAAAAAATAGTTTACATTTAAATTTGTTGCATTTGCCTCTTTCAAAATCATGTCAGATCCAGCGTTTATTCACAGTTTGTAGTAAACAGTGAAATGTTAACGCGTTTGCAATCAAATAATTCTTACTGTTTTCAAGAAAAGGTACACCGGAACCTCCTATACTAAACCCAACAACATTGTAGAATTGCACAATCTACAAATACGGCTGTTTTGATTATCAGGCAAACATACAGTGCCAGTATGAGATTTGACACGACTAGAATGAAAATATTATCGATCTCAGTACTGTGATTTTCAGTGTTTTCTAAATTTACACACTCAGCCAGCAATTCAGCCATAGACCTTTAAAAAAAATCGGCAAAATCACGTAATAATGATAAAAAGAGTGACATGAAAAAAAAAAATTAAAATGTCATAAAACACACTACTCGTTGTTACAAATATATTCAAAAATCAAACCGTTGTCACCTGAACAACACCCCAATGCAAAACAATGCAAATATTTAAAAACAGAGACTCGTTATCGTCAAATCGAAATCAAAGTGCTCTAAAACAAACACCATACACATACAATCTGCAAGTGTACTTTCTGGCTTTTTTTTCTCCAGGTCTTTGATTCTCCATTTACACAATCAGATTTGTCAACTGTGAGTGACGAATATTTGTACAGAACTTCTACACTTTCTCTGTGTTTCCGAAGGGCGAGGGTTTGCAGCCACACTTTTTCTCGGAATTCCCACACTTTCTCTGAAATTTGGAAAAAAGTGGGGGGAGGGGAGGGGGGACACAGATGCAAAGCATATGCAAATGTACTCCCAGTTTATCTTGAATAACAACGGTTTTCTAATATTTTTTATATCAAGAGCTCTTTGCTTAGCCACACACTCTCCAGAATCGCTTTAAAATCGGTCAAGTAGTTTCTGAGATATTCGAAAAGGAAGAAAAACTGATAATGAACGTTATGGCGGAAGTCGTTGCAGAATATGGAAAAATAAAATGTCGGCCTTCACCCATATTGAACACACCTGCCAATTTTCAGAACGATCAATTTAACTCTAAAATGAGTGGGATACATTTTCCTAGCATTTAGACAGTTTTAAATGTTGTTTGACAATTTATCACAATAATATCCAATTAGCTGAAGGAAGACAATGATTTGACACAAATTCATCAAAACCACTTGACAATCGGTCAAGTAGTTTTTTTGAGATATTTGATAATGAAGAACAAGATGCAAAGCATATAAACGTACTCCCATTTTATCTTGAAAACGCGTGAGATATTCCATAAAGAGGGAAAAACCGTTTTGGCCTATTATAGCCGCTAGTAACGGCTATTCTGGTAAACATCGGCCATCATCTGTGACCCATAAGGAACATACCTACAAATTTTCAGAAAGGTCAGCCACGTACTTTCTGAGATTTTCCATAAAAAGAAAGACAGTTATGGGCTGCTATAGCCGTTAGTGACGTCTATAACGGTAAAATAAACACATCGAGCATCATCCGTGACCCATAATGAACATACCTACAAATTTTGAGAAAGATTGGCCCAGTAGTTTTGGTGCGAGTGGAACACATTTTGACCAAGGACGGACACACACACACACACACACACACACACACACACACACACACACACACACACACACACACACACACAGAGATATTTTTCTTCGTTCCCATTCTAAAGCACTCCCTGTTCTATAAGAACTGGGAATACAAAAACTGTTATTGACCATTTTATAGCCATTATTAACGGCTATTCTGTGAAAATGTATGGTTGGCATTGGTGTCTTCCCATTTCATCTCTTCCCACTTCCCCTTTCCCATTCGCCCCTAAATTATTCCCATTCTGCCTTTTCTCTATTTAGCCCCTTCCCGATTCGCCCATTGTCCACATTGCCTGTTTCCCTTTTTCGCCCCTTCCCATTCCCGCGCCCCTTCTCATTTCGCCCCTTCCTGCTTTGCCCCCTTCCCACTTGGCCCCTTCCTATTTTGCCTCGCGCTTAATGAAAGCAGAATCGTCATTGTTGATCAACAACCAGGCTTTCACCTCTCTGCTTTGTTTGCATAAATTCTACGGCATTCTCCATCTTGCCTTGTGACTTTGTTTCTCACTTCGCCGATTCTGTGGTTGCAGAATTCCAGGAAATCGGTCTGCTTGAATCGCTTAGTTTCTGTAAATATGGAACTGGGAAGTGGCAGAAAGGGACAAAATCGGAAAAGAGCATGGGAAGGGTGAAATGGGAATACAAATTATTGAAATTGAATTAATTAAATAAAAAAAAATTGGGAAGGGTGAAATGGGAATTAATGGATAGAAGCGAAATGTCTGTCTGTCTGTCTATCTGTCTGTCTGTCTGTCTGTCTGTCTGTCTGTCTGTCTCTCTCTCTCTCTCTCTCTGTCTCTCCTCTCTCTCTCTCTCTCTCTCTCTCTCTCTCTCTCTCTCTCTCTCATCTCTCTCTCTCTCTCTCTCTCTCTCAAAAATGGGAATTAACAGATCAAGGCTAAATAAGAAGGGGCGAAATGGGAAAGGGCACATTGGGAGGGGGTGAAACAGGAAGGGGCGGAATGGGACAGGGGCGAAATGGAAAAGGATGCACTGGATGAATTGGGAAGGGGCGAAATGGGAATAAGTGGCTAAACAGGAAAGGGGCAGAACGGGACAGGGGGTGACATGGAGAGGGGGCGAAATGGGAAAGGGACGAAATGGGAAAGGGACGAATTAGAAAGGGACAGAATAGGAAAGGGCAAAATGGGAAGGGGCAAAATGGGAATGGATCAGGACGAAATGGGAAAGGTGAAGTGGGAAGGGACAAAATGGGAATAAACCGTGGGCATC
>JADBJO010021457.1:0-7500 GCA_016801955.1 Conus betulinus
ATACCCCTGAAAACTGGTTCCTGGCCAGCAGGGTAAAGGATGCTTTCCTGGGGAACCTGTGACTCCTGCTTCTGGATATCCGACAGTGTGCTGCCTACATGTATTTGAAACTGCTGAGTCTGGCAAACAGCGTTGATGAAGGAAAGGAACAGCCTAGGAACCCCGAGCAAGGTGGTCCCTGGACTAACCGGCATCTAAGGGTATCATAAACCTATCTCTCAGAATAAAAAATAATGGGCAGCAACAGATTGACTGTTGATAAAAGTGTTTCTACATGGCAAGGTTCCTGATGATGCACACTTACTGCGTCTTTCACCTTCCAGAGCTGAAATGCATTCCTTCACATTTCATGTAGGGGCCCGAGATTCACCCTTCAGAATACCATTTTGCATGTTTGATCACCCTGTAGCAAGTGCAACAAGTGCCATTAGTTTACAGGCCACAAGTGGGACCTGAAGTCGAAAACGTCTGTCTTCAGTCAGTTTCTGATACTGCAAAAATGTATCATAGCAAGTGATCCAGATAACCACGTCATGTTGTTGTGATGCATGACAATACCAACGCAGTCGCTGAAGAGAAGGTGCAATTCAGAAATGTTCTGTGGACATCATCCATGTTCATGTATTTCAAAGAAGTCATGCCGTACAACATCTTTCCAGAGTATGACTGACAAGAGTTCAAAACAGAAGAGGAAACGCCAAGTCACTCTGGTCATGGGGCAAAAGCAGACAGGTACGAAAGCAAATACCGAAGAAAAGGAGATATCTTGCCTAAGCAGTGATCAAGGGCAAGTTAATTTTCTCTTCTTTTTTTTGGTTCGTTTTTCTTCAGATTTTCAGTCACAACAAACAATACAAATTATGTATGCCTGTTAAACTCATTTGATGAGTAATCTTTTCACTGAAAACAGCCATAACACATGCATGTTCACAGAGAATACACTGATGAAACAAGCAAAATCAATGTTATTCAATACAATATCCATTTACCAGATATGGCCTACAATGCTCATTATCAAAGGGAAAAGGTATTTCAAAAAAGATCTCTGCAGTAACTTTTGTACAAGTATTACAACTCCTAAATTGCTTCTTGCCACATGGATGGTTCACTGACAGTGTCTTGTCTGAGTATGATGACTGGCATCAACATCACTGTCGTGAAAAGGATGTCTGCAGCCTCAAAGTAGTGGACAAAAATATTGTGCACTTTCCTTTAATTTCGCTCCCCCCCCCCCCCCCCCCCCCCCCTTTCTTGGGAGTTTCTAACACAGTTCACTGTCAAAATGCACAGAGTTTATACACATAATATTCGTGTATATATAGATACTTTTTTTTTTTCAATATATCTGTCCTAGATTTAGAGATATGTGATGCATAGAACATTTTCTTTCCTTCTTTCCTTTTTTCTATTCTGTTATCTAGATCTGTTGGGGTTCAAGCATCAACAGAAGGATTAATTGTTTTTGGCGAGTTCAAGCCTTTCCATGACCCAAGAAGGTTTTTCTATTTCACATGGGAATACAGACTTTTTTCGCTAGTTTTCTGAAACATCTTGTAGTTACAGAACTCTGCACCAATCCTCCAAACACAGCGTGGACGTACATAGTGTCAGGAAACGGACGATCATTCACTGACCTGCTGTGTCAGGTCTTGGCGGCACTGCTTCAGTTCCTCACATCTGACCCGCAGAGACGATAGCTCCACCTCCAAACCCTCTATCGTGCGTGTCAGCGTGTCTTTCTCGCTGTATGCAACAAGGAGGGAAACACTTATGTGACAACATGTCTTTCTCACTGTACACACCAACAATACAGAGGAAAATACATGATTATGACAAGTGAATGCCCTTCTCACTTTCCGTATCAACAACATGGAATAAAGCATTCATTCATGTATGACAGGAGGGTCCCTTCTCACTGTGAAACAAACATGGCAGAAAACATTGGATACTGATCGACTTTTCCACTATACACCTGAGCATAGCAGATAACATACATGTGTGACATGTCCTTCACCCTGCACATGACAATAAACATGGTACAGCCATACCTGTGTGACATGTCCCTTCACCCTGCACATGACAATAAACATGGTAGAGCCATACATGTGTGACCTTCTCCCTGCACATGGCAATAAACACGGTAGAGCCATACATGTGTGACCTTCACCCTGCACATGTCAATAAACATGGTAGAGCCATACCTGTGTGACCTTCTCACTGCACATGACAATAAACATGGTAGAGCCATACCTGTGTGACATGATGCGACCTTCTCACCGCACATGACAATAAACATGGTAGAGCCATACCTGTGTGACCTTCTCACTGCACATGACAATAAACATGGTAGAGCCATACCTGTGTGACCTTCTCACTGCACATGACAATCAAAACATGGTAGAGCCATACATGTGTGACATGATGCGACTTTCTCACCGCACATGACAATAAACATGGTACAGCCATATCTGTGCAACATGATGTGACCTTCTCACCCGCACATGACAATAAACATGGTACAGCCATATCTGTGCGACATGATGTGACCTTCTCACCGCACATGACAATAAACACGGTAGAGCGGCCATACATGTGTGACATGATGCGACTTTCTCACTGCACATGACAATAAACATGGTAGAGCCATACATGTGTGACATGATGCAACCTTCACACTGATTAGTATAATATGACAAACAAAAAAAAATTCTTGTGTGTCTCTGACGTGTCTTCACACTGTATACACCAACATGACAGGAAACACTGATGTGTGACAGTACAACAACAATGCACAAAACATTCATGTGTAATATTACCGATGTGTCCTTTTCACCGAGTATACTAATGTGACAAAACACTGATGTGTGACAGTACAGCAACGCTGCACAAAACATTCATGTGTAATTAAAAAAAACGTAATATTACTGATGTGTCCTTTTCAGCAAGTACACCAACGTGACAAAACACTGATGTGTGACAGTACAGCAACACTGCACAAAACATTCATGTGTAACAACACTGATGTGTCCTTTCACTGAGTACACCAACATGACAGAAACATTCATGTGTGAAAGCGTGTCCTCACTGAACATGACAAAACATGGTACAAAACATTCATGTGTAACAACACTGATGTGTCCTTTCACCGAGTACACCAACATGACTGAAAACATTCATGAGTGAAAACATGTCCTCACTGTACATGACAAAAAACATGGTACAAAACATTCATGTGTAACAATACTGATGTGTCCTATTCACAGAGTACACCAACATGACAGAAGACATTGATGTGTGAAAGTGTTTCCTCACTGTACCTGACAAAAGCATGGTACAAAACATTCATGTGTGGCATCACGTCCTTCTCACTGCACACTACAACATGGTGGCAAACAATCAATGAATCATGCATGACAAAATTTATTTGCCAGTACATTATGCGGCCAGTAAAAATGCTAGGAAAGCTAGAAACAATTTTTTTCTTTAACTAGAAAAAAGGCTGCCTCTGTTTAAAGCAAAAGCATGCTGCGCAGTATTTACATTTCTTATCACCACTCAAATCCTGACCAAATGAGTGCTTCCCCCTGAAAGAATCTAGGATACTTGAGTGCTTCTGTTGTCTGCAATGTCAGCCTTGACCACACCATCTCTGTGTGAGCTATTTTTTGAACATTTTTTTTCCCAGCTACAAGAAGTAAATTTAGAGTTTAGGGATGACAGCTGAATTTAGGGCATGTTCGGTAACCTGAAACAAACTCTTTTCTCTCACTCATTTTTTGAGGAGGAATGGTAGGGGGTGTGTGTATGGGGAAGGTGGGCCTCAAAGCAATCTTTTCATTGTACACACACGACACACCAACAACTTGGAGGAACATTTTTGTTAAACAAGGAAAACAAAACCTATCATTAACTTCTTCTTCATCGTAATGTTGGAACATTAATGATAATAAGAGTCAAATATATATATGACATTTTATCTAAGTCCAGTGCTCTTAAGCACCTAAAAAAGTTTTAAAGGTATCTCCACATCCAGCACCCAATTTCACAGTGTAATGTTATATACCTGCACTCCACATGGGTATTTTGGGGGGTTACTCTGGCACAGTAAGATTCAGTACTGTAGGAGAAAATTCAAAGGTATCAACAAGATGTCTTCATTGAATGGTGAAAGAATGCAGTAATTTCGGGCACGTGAACAGGTTTACATGGAGAACCTTCACAGCCTGCAGGTATTTGCTGGCCTCTGAACAAATGAGCAACATTAGTTACTGTGTAATGAGCAGAGCTATGCACGCTTGCTGAGAAGACTTGTAGTTGATGTTTGAGGCTAGGTTATGCTGACTCACAAGTTTTCACTACATCATGTGTTCAAGTATGATATAGAGCAGTATTTTGTCAAATGCACCAATGAGAGTTTTATTGTGTTGGCCTACTGCTTAACCGCCTTTTTTAACTGTGTTTCTTTACAGGAGATTTTCTACTCTGGATATTTAGTTTCTAAAATATTTTCAAACTGGATGCCCCAGTCTTTATCAGCTCACTGAAATAGAAAGCAGCTTTGCGAGATTTTAAAATGAGATCCAGTGGAAATATTCAAGGAATAGCTTCATGACCCGGAGTCTGAAAACACACTTGAGAAATTCTACCATTTTAACTTCTTCATCTGACATTTTACTGGATTTTAACTATTGCATCACTGCTCATATTGGTTAACTCAAAAGCGGGGCAACCCTGCAATTTATCTTTGGACTTGTAACCCTTCATTTCCAAAACAGTAACAGTGTAAAGACAAACTGTGACCCACTGTGAGTGTGTGTGGATTGTTTTTTGGGCAGCCTCCAGCTGCAGCTGTAGTTGAGCCACCTGATCACAGGAGACAGCAGCACTGGCATTGGCGTTTTCATCATGAATGCCAGTCACACTGTCCAGCCCACTAGATTTGCTGGAGAAACACAGAGGACTGGTCACTATCCCTGGTTCCAGCCCCAAAGTCAGTCGCTCCTCCATGAACTTTGACTCAGCATCATCAGTGTCCTTCTCATTGAAGTCTTTCTCCTGCTTCTCTTTCTCACTTTTTAGTACAGCTGATGGAATGCTAAGGTCTGAGGAACTGGAGGAGTCTTTCCCCGACACAGTCTTCACAGAGTCTCTTTTGGAACCACCTTCACTAGACTGTTCACTGCTCATATCCACAGCTGGTGATTTCAGGCTGGTGTCGGGCTCACCAGGCACTCTGCCCTGAAGTCTTCGCTTCAGAGTGGTGCATTCTTTGATGGCAGCATCCAGGCGTGCTCGTAGCTGTCTGTTCTCCTCCCTCGCCTTGTTGCGCTCGTTGCGGGCCTTGTTCCACTTGTCACGCCAGTTGGCTGTGCAGTCGGACCACCAGCGCATGGTTTTCTCCATCTGCGCCACGCGCACTTTGGCCTCCTCCAGCTCCCGAGACAGCATGTCTTCCTTCTCACTCCAGCCTATACCCCCAGTTCCTAGTACCACACTCCCTTCTGCCAGGCGAGGGGACAGCCCTGACGATGGAACTGCAGGGTGAGGGTAAGGGTTGCCACTGCTTGAGTGTTCTTTCTCGTCCAGGGGAGGGTGTGAGAGGGGAAAACGCTCCAGTGGGAGTGGCACGGATGAAAGAGACATCGCCATGGCTTGCTGGATTTTTGCTGCCAGGGCCTGCACATGGGGGCTGTTTCTGACTCATGCTGTGTTCTCCAGGTTGCTGCTTTCTGGACAGAAAAACATCAAGTTGCACTGATCTGTGAAAGGAGTGTAGCCTACTTTTTCCTAGCATAAGTAAAGTTCTACACAAGAACAGAAGTAGTTATAGCAACAAGGCCAGGCTCTCTTACACAAAGGGGTAAGGCAGTAGATGATGGCTGTTCTCTACAACAGTTTTAAAAGAATACTTAATGTCATGACATCTGTAAAGATTTCAAATGAAAGTGCCCTACCAATGACTCACCTCTACATCATCAGATGATCCTTCTAGTTCTACTGGTCAACATGAGGTGTCAATCTGAGAATGATGGGCCTATGTTATTAGTTTTGCAACTGTTCATTTTCAGTGCTGTTTGGATGAGTACCCCAACTCCCCCTCCCCCACCCCATGCCCTTCCCAATACCTCTCCAAAGGTGTTTTCACTGTAACACATATAAAAAAAAGGCTCTGTAACTGTGTAAGTAGGATTTTATTTGTATTTCAGGTCATGACAGAAAATGAAATGATTTCCCTGTAAGAGGAAGAAATAGTAAGTGAGGACTAAAACAGCTATTTCCCTTGCGCTTTTAACAAAAATACATTGGATTTGGAAAGAAAGTATATCAAATGCCCCTTTTACCCACAGTCAAGTTTCACTTAACTAAAAGTAAAACTGGAATAAAACTAAATATCAATTGTAATGTGGCCCTAGACATGCCCAGAGCACAAATATATCTATGACTAATTCAATGAGTTCATGTGGTCAGCACTGTGCACTGCCAAGCTATATAATATGGAAACTTACAGCAGTGGTAAAGATAGAGCACTCATGTTCACTTCAATATACCTTTTCAGTGTACACATTTTTGATGGCAGTAAATTCCAATTCTACAATAACTTTAAAAATATGCCAAAGTTTGCTTTCTATTCACAAAGTCAGAGGAAAACTGACTTTGAAAAATATCACATAACAAAAGCTCTGTATGCACACATTTCTATATGCATGCTACATCTCCATTTTGTGAGTAGTTTTGGTGTGTTGTTAGCTAATCTATCATTTCTATACAGAAGTAGGCCGTCTTTGCTCTTTTTTAAGAACAGGAATATGGTATATTTTCTGTTGAAAAGTGTATCTGAAAACTAATTTTTTCCCATATACCACTGCAGCATCATATTAATGTTATAAAGACCTTAGATAAACTGGGCGTCCAATTTCCTTAATAAGATTATCAAGTACACAAACATTGGTGGTGACTAGTGTTGCGAGACAGACTTGTTAAGTTTACAACTATTGTTAACAACTATCAGTTTTCTTGAAGCTTCTTCATTGCAGCCGGAGGTCTGCATAAGGACAGTGCAAAGATAGAGCAAGTCGGTTATAAAATAGTTTTTCAGGCTTATTCAGTTACTGATTTTGAATTATATATATATATATATATAATAGGGGGCAGAAATCATGCTAAGTTTTCGACACAAAGCAATTATAATTGTAATCCTTGTTTGAAAATAGTATTAGGTTTTGTTCGATTCACTTCTTTTTGCCATTTCTGCCAAACTGGTTTCAAACATCACTAGCTTGCTGACTACCTAGACCCCAGATTACCACAGAAAAGCAGGCAAGTCATAAACTGAAAAGGCAGGGGGGGGGGGGGGGAGTAAACACTAAAGAAAAAAGTTCTTTTGTTTCTCTTCAAAGGCACAGTCAAAGGAGGAACTTATCAGCACACAGAACTTCCATTAGGTGGGCAGCTATTTGTACTGGTGGAAGCGGGGAAGGCAGAGAGAGAGACAGAGAGACT
>JADBJO010021457.1:10000-29505 GCA_016801955.1 Conus betulinus
AGTGTGTCATCTCAGTGCTTGGCACCTGACCTACTACTCACCTCCATATCAAGGTTATCTTTTATCCAAGAAATCTGGAGTACTTTTCCATTTTTAGAATCCCTGATGTTATTAAGAAAATATCTAGTGAGGTCTGAATATGGGGCTCCTTCACTTAATCACTCATCTTCTTCTGTGATTAGAGCAGTTAAAAGCTGCCACATCATTAACCTGGCTGAGCTGATTACTCATGCTACATTCTTAACTATTAATACAGAAACTGAGTAAACTGCTCTTTCTTTTTCAGCTGTTTCAATCTGGATCTGGATCAGGATCAGGATTTTATGACAACATGGTCTCGCGGCCCGAGTTAAATTTATCATAACTGTGTTCTTACAAATAATTATTTGGTTTGGTTTACGTTAAGCCTGAAACTATTGCACGTCTGTATCTGCAATTAAATGAGAAGCAGACGATCTTCTCTTAGAAAACTTAGTTACTTAACTATTAAAAAAAAAGTTACAGTCTGCAAAAGATCTACAGGAGGAAGAGACTGCCTGGGGAAAAAAGTGAAAGCGCTTTTGTGCGTGTTAGATTCGTCAGTAGAGAGAGAATCGGAACGTAGAGGAAATAAAATCTGACTTGACATGAAATCTGAAAATAAATATCCACAACATACCACATCAGATGACTTGTGGGGACACCACAGAGAAACGTGTTCACTAACAACATCACACTATCACTTATTATATGATAATCATCTCTTTGCCTCGACTTTCTTGGTTGTCGAATTTATTCGCGCTGCAGACGAAAGGGAATAAACCTGCTTCGCGCGAGAAAAGACGTGAATAATGATGAAACCATTTAAAGAATCCCCAATTAGTTTATTTCAAAAATTTTCAAAACAGATTTGCATTTGTATTGAAAAAAGTAATGCTTTTGTAGTTAACAACAGTTTACACTGTATACATGAAACAAATGATTCTTTGAGTTGTACGTGCAGTATATTCCAGGCAATTTTTTATTCTCACATGGCTCAAATCAGACAGTAAGTGCAGGAACACCTGTCACGCCTATCGTTCGAAGCTACTTGTCCTCCGTATCACAGCACGCTTACGATGGCGGACAAAGTGGAAAAAGTCAAAAAGTTGATCTCAGGCCATCCGGACTTCCCGAAGAAAGGGATTCTGTTTAGGTGAGCAAGAGTTATACAAAAGTTTATTCGTTTGCTTGTCTGTTTTATCACGTGCGTGCGTGCGCGCGCTCGCGTGTGTGTGTGTGTGGCTTTTATTGTACTCCCAGTTCTTTTAGAACAGGACGGGAGTACCTTACGATGGGAACGAAGAAATGCTTTGTGTGTGTTTTGTGTGTGTGTGTGTGTGTGTGTGTGTGTGTGTGTGTCCGTGGTCAAAATGTGTTCCACTCGCTCCAGACAAAACTACTGGGCTGATCTTTCTGAAAATCTGTAGGTATGTTCATTATGGCTCAAGGATGATGCCCGATGTGTGTTATTTTACCGTTTCAGCCGTTACTAACGGCTATATCGGCCCATAACGGTTTTTTTCTTCTTTATGGAATAACTCAGAAAGTATGAGGCCAATCTCTCTGAAAATTTGTAAGCATGTTCATACGGGTCAAAGATCATGCCCGATTTGTTATTTTACCGTTTTAGCCGTTACTACTACTACTACTAATAATAATAATGAATACTTATATAGCGCCTGTTCTCAGCTACTGACCAAGCTCTAAGCGCTTTACAATCAACACTTGTTCACACAACGGGCTGCCTACCTGGGTAGTGCCGACTGAAGAGTTGCCAGCTGGCACTTCATTCAGTTGTTTCCTGTGTCATCCAGTCAATATCGTTCATTCAAGTTCCTTACTTCCTTCATTCTTTCCATTTCTCACACAGGGTGCATGCTATGTGTGACGTGTCATCCATACCAACGGCCAGACTGGCCTTCTCTTCCGAAAGTTGGTGATGGGATTTTACATGTGTGCAAGATATTATGAGTGCGTTCACACACAGAACTTTGGTTTATAGTCTCATTCGAAGGACTGTATGGGAAATGGAGTCAGAACCAATGTTAACTCCGAGGAAAAATCCCCCTGTACCGAACACCCCAGCGGAGATTCGAACCCGCAACCCTAGGATCACCAAGATTACGAGTCCAGCGCTCTACCAACTGAGCTATTCCTCAAATGTGATACTATATATACCAATATTGATTACTGAACAAACAGGGTTAGCAGCCTTTGGACAGGTTCGTATTGCTGTCAATTAGTGGACAGCTTCAGTATCACCCTATGTTCTACTGTTAATTAGTGGACAAAGTAAGTGTGTGTGTGTGTGTGTGTGTGTGTGTGTGTGTGTGTGTGTGTGTGAGCACGTGTGTGTGTGTGTGTGTGTGTGTGTGTGTGTCTGTCTGTCTGTCTGTTAAGGCCAGCCAATAAGACAGAGACAGCGCCCAATACACAGGATGCTTTATGGTTATGACAGGCCTTTGTTCCCATCACCTGTGGTGGTGGTGGTATTATTTCCATGGTCACAGCTGCTGAGGACCTGGTGTGCACCTCCACACATGTGTTGTGACTAGCCGTATTGCAGCCTATTCCCATCACCTTGGGGCTGCTGACGCAACATCTGGGACCGCTGCAGTCACCGATAAATGGATCATTACAGCTTTGGTGTACACAGATATTGGGTACATCGAGCCAGTGAATGCATTTTTGACAACAAGATGTACAGTGTGGATGAAATGTTTTAAGCAGGTCAGTCCTCCCAAGGGGCAGAGCAGGTCACCTCACCAGTGAGTTGAACAGAACATCATATACATGACATGAACTTATCATCTGCCCCATGTTTTTAATTCATTTTTAGGATTCTGAAGACTGTTGCTACTGTTCATTCTAGATTTCAACATATTTTGTCTTATTCCAAGTTAAACTGATTGATTTCCAAGAATATTTACTAGTGCTCAGCACTGTTTTATTAGTTTTTTACCTGTTTACTATCTCCTCTTGAGAGATTGGTCAGGATGAGTCAGCCAGAATGATGCGGATTCTCTGCTTATTGGCTGTTTTGGCCTGTGGATCTGTTGAGTGATGCTCCTTTTTTTTTCAGTTATTCAAAAGGCTTCTGAACAATGCGTGGGTTCGAGCCCTGCCTTTCTTGCCCTTTCTTTCCCAGTTTGAATGACAAATGAAACTGAACGTCAAGTCCATCGAAATGGGGACTATAAGCGAGTCAGACCCGTGTGCCTTCCTGGCCCCCTGCAGACGTTAAAGAACCCACGGCAGTTGAAAATCGAAAAGAGCCAGGGGGGTTCCCTGCTGCCCTGGCAAAATTGATGTAAATTGAAGATAGCCGCCTGGTATTTCTTACCAAGCCACAAAAATTGTCACTTACTGTTATCATGTGCCATCGTGTACCAGTAGAAATGGAGGACACGTATAAAACATCGTATGCATCCTTTGTGAGAAACTGGAGGAATAATTGAGATGAATGAAAATGAGTGACTGATATTTGAATGGTACGGGAAACAACTGAATGAGCGCCAGTATGCTGCTCTTCGGCCGGCTCTACCTGGGTAAGCAGCCCATTGAGTGAGTGAGATAGTGTGTTTATTGTAAAGTGCTTAGAGCTGGTCTGTGACCGAGGATAGGCGCTATATGAATACCCAATATAATAATAATATAATAGCTGTACCAGAGTCGACTATAACTCTGGCACAGCTCTCCCAGTAAACACTCTTCCACTGAAGATGCTTTCTTAAAGAAAAAAAAATTCACAGTAAAACCCTTCCCAGTGAATACCCGCTCAGTAAAGACCCTCCAAGTAAAAAACCCTCTCCTAATAAAGATCCTCTCTTATTGATAAAAGACTCCATCAATAAAGACCTTCCCAGTAAAGACCCTCTCCAATAAATACCCTATGTCAATAAAGATCCTTCCCAATATTTAATGACCCTCCCAGTAAACCCTCCCATTGAAGAGCAGTTAAGACCCTCCCCCGGTAAAGACCGTTTCACAACAAATCCTCTCCCAGTAAAGACCCTTTCACAGTAAGAACCCTACCAGTGAAGACCATCATAATAAAGAATAACCCTTCGCCCCCTCCACCTCAATAAAGAACTATTCCTGACCGATACCTTGTCATTTAAAACCCTCCCAGTAAAGGTCCTCCCAGTAAAGACCCTCCCAGTAAAGACCCCATTCAACAATGAAATGAAGGACATCAAAACATCACTAAGGATTCGTTCAGAGTGATGCGTTAATATTGCAAACTATGAAACAAGACACAAGGTTCAGTGAGGAGTGAGGTTGGTTGCGGCAGGCCAACAGAACAAGTGATGCAAGTGATGACCACAATCATAGCCACATACCACACACCAAGCATCCCACACCAAGGCAACATGGAAGCACAGTCCCTGCTTGGCTAACAACTAATCCACCTAATAGTTTCTCACAAAGGTCTCACAATGAGACCAAAAGCTTGTTTACCAACTCATTTAGCCAGATTCTGAAGGCGCTTTTCTCCTTTATCTCATTAATTGTTGATCTGTTTCCATGTACATTTTGTCTCTTCTCTCACAAAAAGATGTGTGTGTTTATTTGCAGAGACATTTTCCCTGTGCTGAGAAACTTTGAAGTTTTTGAGCTCTTGATTGAGCTGTTGTGTGACCATGTGCGAAAAGTGGCACCAGACGCAGAGGTCATTGTGGGACTGGAATCTCGTGGCTTCCTCTTCGGACCAGTCATGGCTGTTCACCTGAAAAAGTCATTTGTTCCTGTCAGGAAGGTGGGGAAGCTTCCAGGAGACTGCTGCAGTGTGGAGTACAAGCTGGAGTATGGAACAGTATGTTGTACAGGCTTATTGTATATTCATTTTTGTTATTAAGATTACTTACAGAGTGTCTTTCCTCCTCAGAAACGTAGCTCTAAGCGCTCCATAATCTATAGTTTGATTTACACATTGGGTTGCCTATCTAGGTAGAGCTGAATGAAGAGCTGCTTGTTGGTGCTGCATTCAGTGGTTTACCGTGTCATTCAGTCATACTTAGCCATTGCTCTTTTTTTTTTTTACTTCATTCTTTTGATCTTTCATGCAGGATGCAAGCTATAGGTAGCATGTCTTACCCGCAACCCCAGGATCACCAAAATATGGGTCCAGTGCTCTACCAGCTGAGCCATTCTGGCCTCCACTTTGGGAAGGGGTTTGGGGGGTCAGGGGGGGAGAGGGGAGGGGAATGTGAATTAGAATGCAGTGTGAAGTTTTGCAGTACGGGGTACAAATTGGGAGTATGGAACAGTACAAGGTTGGTGTGGAAATTGGTTTATGTGGGAAAGGAGGGAAGGGGTTGGGAGTTAAGAAAGCAGGAAAAGTACTGCGATATGAAATACAAGCTGAGTATGAAATGGCACAGAGGCCAGGCCTGTGTGTGTTAGAGGGGAGTTGGTGCAGATGGGAGGGGGGGGGGGCAGCAGGGAAGGGGAGCCAGAAGGGGAAGGTGGAGGGAGGATAAGAAAGCAGATAAGCCTGTAGATACTGACACTACAGATAACCCTGTAGATATGACCCTACAGATAACCCTGTTGATACTGATCCTAGATAACCCTGTTGATACTGACCCTACAGATAACCCTGTTGATACTGACCCTACAGATAACCCTGTAGATACTGACCCTACAAATAACCCTGTAGATACTGACCCTACAGATAACCCTGTAGATACTGACCCTACAAATAACCCTGTAGATATTGACCATACAGATAACCCTGTAGATACTGACCCTACAAATAACCCTGTAGATACTGACCATACAGATAACCTTGTAGATACTGGCCCAACAAATAACCCCATAAATATTGACCTTACAGATACTCCAATACTAGATACTGACCCTTCGGATAACCCTGTAGATACTGACCCTATGAATAACCCTGTAGATACTGACCTTACAGATCCTTGTAGATACTGACCCTACAAATAACCCTGTAGATATAGACCATGCAGATAATACTGTAGATACTGGCCCTACAGATAACCCTTTAGATGCTGACACTTCAGATAACATTATAGATACGGACCCTACAAATAACCCCATAAATGCTGACCTTACAAATAACCTTGTAGATACTGAACACACAGATACTCCCATCTAGATACTGACCCTTCAGATAACCCTGTAGATAATGATCCCTCAGATAACCCTGCAGATAATGGTCATACAAGTAGCCCTGTAGATTTTGTCTCTACCAACAGCTCTGTCAATGCTGACCTTACAAACAACCTTATAGATACTGACCTAACAAACAACCCTGCAAGCACTGACCTTACAACCAACCTTGTGGATACTGACCCAACAAACAACCCTGTAGATACTGCCCCTTCAAAGAACCCTGTAAATACTGACGTTACAACCAACCTTTTACGTAATAAACCTGCACAAAAAAAAAAACTGTAGATACTCACTCCACAAGTACCTCTGTAGATTCTGACCCCAACAAACAGCCCCGTGGACACTGATCTTACTAACAGCTCCACTATCACAGACCCAGCAAAACAACCCTGTCGACAGTGACTCTACAAACAGCCCTATAGACAGTAACCCAACAAATTGCTATTTAGACAGTCACTGACCCTGCAAACTGCCCTCTAGACACTGACGGTACAAACTGTCCAGTAGAGACTGATCCTACAAACTGTTTTGTAGACACTGACCCTACAAGCAGCCCTGTACACACTGACCCTGCAAACAGCCCTGTAGACACTGACCTTACAAACAGCCCTGTAGACACTGACCCTACAAACAGCCCTGTAGACACTGACCCTACAAACAGCCCTGTGGACACTGACCCTGCAAACAGCCCTGTAGACACTGACCCTACAAACAGCCCTGTAGACACTGACCCTGCAAACAGTCCTGTAGACACACTGACCCTGCAAACAGCCCTGTAGACACTGACCCTACAAACAGCCCTGTAGACACTGACCCTACAAACAGCCCTGTAGACACTGACCCTGCAAACAACCCTGTAGACACTGACCCTACAAACAGCCCTGTAGATACTGACTGTATAAACAGCTCTGTAGACACTGACCCTGCAAACAACCCTGTAGACACTGACCCTACAAACAACCCTGTAGACACTGACCCTACAAACAGCCATGTAGACACTGACCCTACAAACTGCCCAGTAGACACTGACCCTACAAACTGCCCAGTAAACACTGACCCTACAAACTGCCCAGTAGACACTGACCCTACAAACTGCCCAGTAAACACTGACCCTACAAACTGCCCAGTAAACACTGACCCTACAAACTGCCCAGTAGACATTGACCCTACAAACTGCCCTGTAAATTGTTCAAATACATCCTTGTTTCACACTTATGCTGGTTAGTTTTTTCTGCTTTATTTTACCCACAACCTCTCTCTTCAGTGTTCACTGATAACAGTCTTGGCAGCTGGTTTTTTTCTTTTCACTGTTCTTTTTTCGTTAATTGCTTATACGTTTGATCTGTTGTTGATTATTCATAATCATTACTGATAATGTACTGTTGTGGGACAACATGTGTAAGTGATTTGCTGTTGTGGGACTTGTAGTGACAGTGGATGATTTTCTGATGTAGAACAGCATGAGGTATAGTGAAAGTGGATCATTTACTGCTTAGGGCAACGCGTGGTTACAGGATGATTTTCTGCTGTAGGACAACATGAAATAAATGTGAATGATTTGCTACTGTGGGACAACAGTTGAACATGTGGTGACACTGACAGTAAATGATTTATTGGTGTAGGAGAGCATGTGCTGGCAGTGAATGATTTAATATTTTAGGACAAGATGTGTGGACGGACAGTGGATGACTCAGTGATTTAGGACCGCATGTGAATGATTTACTGTTGTAGGACAAGCTATAGTGACAGTCGATGATTTATTGTGTCACAACATCATATGTGATTTACTGGAGCATAGGACAAGATAGGATGAGAATGGTTGATTTGTCATCATGGGACATGTGATGAGTATAGAAGAGTTACTGTTGTAGGACAAGTGTTAAATGGTGGATGATTGGCTCTTGTAGGACAGCATTTGCTAATAGTGGATAATCTGCTGTTGCATGGCACTTGGCGACAGCTAATGGTTTACTGTTGAAGGGGCATGTGTCAGTCGTGGATAACTCACTGTTTTAGGACAAGTGTGAGGTTCAGAAGGACGCCATCAAACCAGGACAACGTGTGGTGATTGTGGATGATTTACTGGCCACTGGAGGTGGGTTGCTGACTACTTTTTTATTGTTGTTGTTGCTGTTGTTCATACCACTTTGCGTTTGAGTGTTTAGGTTCTCACATGAACTTTATTTGACAGAGTGAATTGTAGACAACATTATGAGTCTGAGTGTCATGATTCTCACCTGATCCCCCTAAATTCACTGGACATTGCTCTTGATTATGTATTATGGAGGTTGCAGGTCCATCAGAGTCCATGCGTTTTACAAAAGCTTTACTGTGTGTTTCTACTGTGTTTATCACTGTCTGGATGATGCATGTGGAAGATCGATACTTGTCGAAGAGTCCTCAAGAGTTTATACTTTAACCGACAATGCAGGTCCATTTGCATTGCATTGCATTGTATTATCCAGTTACTATTCTTTAAAGCATGGGGCCACCAGGACCTGCATCATCAGAACTGTATGGTTCAAATGACGCAACTGATCATTTCTTTCCTTTTTGATGTACAGATTCCCAAATCTACTGACTGCTGTTGTAAACTACATTTTTGAATGATCTATACCTAAAATTTCATTAGATTGTAAGACCCCCTATCCCCACCCCCAAACAGTATGTTTGTTCATCATACATGCAATGAAATCACCAGATGCATTCTAATGATGATAGAGACATTATGGGTGTGGGTTCTCACTTGATGTCCACTTTTTTATTTGGGTGTTTCAGGTTTTGTCTTGATCTCTGTGAATAGAAAGTAGTTTTATGATATACCTACCTGCCCCAAAAAATGCCTCATCCCCACATGGTGAGGAACATTACCACACATGAGGATTCTCCTTAAAAAAAGAAAAAAGGGGAATGGGAGCTAACTCTGCACAGCCACCAAGCCAGCGCAAGTGATTGCCTATTATGAACTTGCATTGCAGTCTGATCAACCAAGTTCAGTTTTGGCTCCTTTTCTGCCAAGTGGGGAGGGGAGAGGGTGTAATAGTGTTTGGACAGGTAAGTTTATTATAAAAATTTCTTCCTATCATTCTGCAGAACAAGAAAAAAAAAAGCGTGAAGAAAACCAGGGGAATAGACAGCTCTGAAATTGCGCTCCACTTGAACATAAGACCAAAGAACCTCTGGTTTGGCAGGGTCAACCAGAACGGTCCAAATTGGCGACATCGTCAAAAGAGGGGGTATTACCCTTTCCCTTAGTTGAAAGAAAATCGACAAAACACACTGAGGGGCTACCCTAAGAGTAGTCTGCAAAACAGTGGCTGAACCATCAGCCAGGTAAAGAAACCTCATCAAAAGTCATCCTCAGAAATCATTTCCTTGTAGAGATTGGTCCAACTTCAAAAATGCAGGTTTGCACGACGTTTGGCACAGGGACCGAAGATACATATCCAACATCCATGTAACTGCATTTGATGCAGAATGCCAAGTAGGCATCATTAACAACCTATGCTCTATTAGAAAACAATAGCTTTCACAGAAAGAAAACCAGAACAAGCGAATCGAGCATCAGGAAAGGCTTGTTTTAACACATAATGGACAGAGCCACATAGTATGAAGATTTGGGGGGGGGGGGGGGGGGGGGGATGGCTGAAAGGAAACCAACTCATGAAAGAGGATTAATGTGCACACCATGCACTGGAGGAGCGGTATAATTAAAGACTGGATCAGCGAGTGACACGGAGACAACAGGCCAAGCTTTTTTTTTTTTTTTTGTTTGTATGGCTGCTGCTTTAACGAGAGAAAAATCATAACTTCCCAAAGGTCATGCGTAAACATTCATCAACATCAACAATAGCAAAATCAGCATCGTATCTGGCTCTTGTCTTCCCGCATGCACACAGAACATGCCTTGACTTTGGTTAAGATGCCATTGTCACCATCATAGTCACTCCCCAAGAGTGAGCAGTGTCGCAGAGGCAAAGTCAAAGGTGGGCTCTACTGTTGCGTTTGTAGAACCCAACTGTTCCTATGCATTACAAGGCGCTCAGGGGAAGACTGTGAAGAGTAAACTGAGACGCTAACCTGTGTCTCTACACCCCAGGACTGCTGTTGACACAGTGTGACAAGGAGTGTTGGGCATGGCTCTTGCCAAAATGGAGGATTGTTGAATATTGGAGTGAACAGAGAGCAAAAACACTGAGCACCGAGTCAAAGTAGTCCAGCCCTTGCTTGAGCGGCAAGGCATGAATGGAGTTAAACTAGTACAGGATATGCCTGACTTGTGTTTGTATGTGTCTAAACTGTTGATGTTGCTGTAGGTTTGGGCGTTTTGAAAGCCATCCATGTGTGTGTCTAGACTGTTGATGTTGCTGTAGGCTTGGGCGTTTTGAAAAGCATCTGTGTGTGTGTCTCTAGACTGTTGATGTTGCTGTAGGTCTGGGCGTTTTTTGAAAGCCGTCCATGTGTGTGTCTAGACTGTTGTTGTTGCTGTAGGTTTGGGCGTTTTTGAAAGCCGTCCATGTGTGTGTCTAGACTGTTGTTGTTGTTGCTGTAGGTTGGGCGTTTTGAAAGCCATCCATGTGTGTGTCTAGACTGTTGATGTTGCTGTAGGTTTGGGCGTTTTAAAAGCCATCTATGTGTGTGTCTAGACTGTTGATGTTGCTGTAGGTTTGGGCGTTTTGAAAGCCGTCCATGTGTGTCTCTAGACTGTTGTTGTTGCTGTAGGTTTGGGCGTTTTGAAAGCCATCCATTTGTGTGCCTAGACTGTTGTTGTTGCTGTAGGTTTGGGCATTTTGAAAGCCATCCGTGTGTGTGTCTAGACTGTTGTTGTTGCTGTAGGTTTGGGCGTTTTGAAAGCCAGCCAAGTTTTCCAAACCAGAGCTAACATGTGAACTCAGAGAGTGAAGCTCAGCCAGGCTGAAATTAAAGCGAGAGGATGGTGAAAACTGATGTGACTGACCGCTCTATTGGCAGGCACCATGAGGGCAGCAGTGCAGCTGATGAAGAAGGTGGAGGCCAAAGTGGATGAATGCCTGGTGGTTATTGAACTGAATGATCTGAAAGGCCGCGACAGCATTGATGAGTCTGTGCATTCCCTGATTCAGTATTAACTTGGGGGTTTTTTTTTTTTTTTTTTTTTTTTTTTTTTTTTTTTTTTTTTTTTAATAAATTGTTGATTTAGATTGTCCTGGTTATTTTTTGTTTTTAAAGAGTCTTCAGGCAGATTTGGGGGAAGTGAAAATGGAGGTAGAGTAGAGGTAGTCCAGGGTTCCTGTGATACCCCATCCAACAAGTGGGTGGGGGAGGGTGCCACTTTTTGTGTCTTCCTGAACAGCATTCTGGAAAGCTATATCAGGGGTAAAGTTTTTGCTCATTTGCACCAGATCACTACACTTTGTTTCGCTGCATATTTTTTCAAAGGAGCCTTATCCATGCCCCCCCCCCCCCCCCCCTCCATGCATGCTAGTTAGATGCTTCATGCCCTCAACTAGAGGCTTACCATTATTTTTAACCAAGAATGCTTAAAAAGAGCTTGAAACATGTTACCTTTATGTTTTTTTTTTTTTCTTTGGAGAAAAATGAGAAAATACAGATTGAGAAACAGCATGGTAATTGTGAGAAATACCTTTTCAATTTTGATTACATTTTAGTTGCTGATGACTGCTAATCTCATTACTGGTTTGTTGGTAACAGGTTTTACTAGTAAGTGTACTGCGTTACAACATGCGTAGGGTTTCTCGGTGTCTGTTAGTTAAAAGGATTTGACAAACTTAGTTGGGGTGTTGAAAAGGCATAGAAATGTCTTACAATTATTTTTCGTTGCATGAAGTCTGTTAAAAATCAAATGATCCAGATTATTTCACATGACCCAGATTGGTGTTTTAGGTCAAGAGGCCCAGATTGGGTCGTTATGACCCAGATTTAGGGTTAAGTGAAACAGCTCAATCTGGGTCTTGGTGATCAAGATCTTGATTAGTTCAAGTGATTAAAACTGGATAAAATTTAAAATGAATCAGATTAAGACTTGGTGGTGGAGATCTAGAAGTGGGGTCAGGGTGACAGAAATTGGCTCACGATGACTCAGGTCGGAGCCAAAGTCAGGGTCACTCAAAATGGGTCAAGGGGAACCAGATCACAATCAGTGGCCAAACCAGTTTGAATGGGGACACGTTGAATTAGGGCCATATAGATCTCCCAAGGGAAAGAAAGAAAGAAAATCCTAGCATGCTGGTTTATAAACTAAGAGGTACTGTACATGGAAGATCCAGTTGGTATCGCCTTGCTCAGTGAACACACCGTCAGGGATACTGCCATGCAGTCTGTCACAACCCATCCAGGACTCTTGTTCACAGTTGCCAAGTGTTACGTTTTTGACACAGCATGCTATGATTTCGTTGACAAATACTGCGCTGTACACCTTTTGACAAAATGCTCGGCAAGATAAATAAGTAAATAAATAAATAAACTGCTTCACTGACTTAACAGCAGCCTAGATGGAACCGAGACAACGTAGATCTTAAAACTATAGAAGTATTTGGTCGAAAAATGACCAAGTTCAGAAGGAGATGAAGAAAAAGTAGAAGAAAAATTGCTGGATCAATCATGATTTTGCCACATTATCGATTGGTTGTGTTGACTGCTATTTTGTTTTGTTTTTGTGAGTCGGGTCAAAACTATGGGAAACTGCACACAGAGAAATGTGACTGAAAAGTGTTATTGAGGATGATTGAGTCCAGTCATTCCGTGTAATTGTTGTCTGACAATGCCTTGTCAAGATCATTGCTTAAAGTCTGCTGAAGGGTGCTCAATAACTGGATGCATAGATAGTATTTTCATTCACAGTGACTTCAGGAACTACGGATTAATGGGTCCAGTCTCACTGTATATGTGTGTATCCACGCATGTGTGTGTATGTATGTGCACAGTTGTGTGAACTTGACCATGATAGATTGTTAGACCCATCAAATATTGTTGAAGCTTGAAACTGCTTTGTGAGCTGTGAAGCCGATTCATGCGATCTGGTTGTGTGTGAATTTTACTTATTTATTTCCCCAAGTCCCGAAACTTTTGGTACTGGGGACATACCAAACAGAATTTTTACTTCGGAACTGTGAATCGAAATTTATTTCAGCGTTGTTCACATATGCAAGATAATCGTGACAACCACAATTGTTTTTTTTCCATCACACTCCACAGTTGGAACCTTCCCTTGGTGCATTGCTAAACAGTCCCTAGGACTTGTCGCTAGTTGAGCCATATTTTTGCACACACACAAATCAACTCTTGTGTGATTGAAATCAAACTCTACATGCAATGGCGTTGTCAAAATCATGAAACAAACAGTTTACGAATTATCAAGAATTGCCTGAACATGCCTGCCAGAAAGATTACATCCCCGATGACAACAGATACTCAGCAATTCATAATACAAATATTTAATGAATGTGGCTGATACTGGTCACGTTAGTTGTAGTAGTTTCTCCATTGGTATATCCACCCTCTCAAGCAAATGCTGGATTGCGTTTCATAAGGTTTCAGGAAGTATGATCACTCTGGTAAAAATTGCAGAGCAGTGGATATCCACTGAATGCCTAGACGTGTGTTCCTTGACAGCAGAGAGCAACGCTGCTGTGTGCACTGATCACAGCAACTCCCTTGGACAACAGCACAGTCATAGCTGCAAACAAACTCTTCCAGAAAACCAGTGAGAGAGAGAGATAGTGGAGATGTGAAGACGAACCTACTTCTAAGAGAGATCAGGGGGAGAATGTGTGCTTGTGTGAAGGCATGCTTACATCATGTTAAGTTAGACTCATGTTGATGACAGATGTGTCAAGCAAGGTGCTTTTCACCTGAAGGCTTAAAACTGAAAATCAAGATCAGGATAGCAGCAAACAGTAAAAGATGTAGTATGCAAACTGGTTGGGAGTGGAGGCTGAGGGAGTTCCGAGGAAGACAGACAGGAGTGTGGTCCATATGCTTGATTTTCTCATATGTTCTTGATTTGTATCCAGCGTACCATTTTAAGAAGGCATGTACCTTTCCTTTTTTCTGTCTGGATTTATGTTTTGTATGGATGCTTGGTGCTTGATAGAAGATGACCATGTGTGCTAATCAGGTAACTAGGTCTTCCCTGCAAAATTCATTGTATCGAGCGTTTCACAACGAAAAGAATCCAGTTGGTCAAGATGTGTTTGTACTACATTTGATTGTTGAAACAGATGTTAAATTTGTTGTGGATTTCTTACCCTGCACTTACACGGTGCTCTCTTGTACATGTGCACTCTATCTATCTCCCTCTCTCTCTCTCTCTCTCTCTCTCTCTCTCTCTCTCTCTCTCTCTCTCTCTCTCACCCACACACACACATTTACTCTCACATATATAGGCACACACATTTATACATACACACACACACTTACACACACATATATACACACACACACAGAGATACATACACACAAACACACACACACACACACACATCACCACCACCACCATCACCTCCTCCACCACCACTATACAGTAATCTCGGAAATGTTTGCTTTTATCAAATTGATCTGTGATTTAGATATTTGTTGACATTTAATCAGGCCAGAGATCTTAGGATTTCTCAAATCACCTGTAATCTTTAATCCGTGACTTCCCTTTGATCTCACTATATAGTCATCCACCCTCCTCACACCTATAAACGTTTGGTGGTTTAGATACACAGGTTTATTTCCCATTGTCATACATTTTCATGCCTTTTCATTTTTGTTTTGTTTTTTGTATTTTTAGTTTTTTATAATGGGAGTAAAAGAATTATCACACATGGTTGCCTTGTTTTTTGTTGTTTTGAGGTGATGTATCTATCCTCTCGGGACCAAGCCTCAACTTTTCTTAGAAAGTGAGAGTGTTGGTACCACCATGTGGTGGTGTGGTCCGTTCCAGGAGCCAAGGCTGGAACCTTCTCTGAAATCAGGTGTGGGTGTCGGTACATTCTGGTGGTTTGATTCACTTAGGAGGCAAGCCTCAACCGGTTTCTGAAATAAGGTGTGGGTGTTTTCCCTACTCTGTGTCCGTGACGCTAAAGAAGGCAGCATCTGTGTTATGTGTGTGTGTGTGTGTGTGTGTATACATGTGTGTGTGTGTGTGTGTGTGTGTGTGTGTGTGTTTCAAGCATCAATGTGGCTTACACTGGACAGAGGCATTGCAGCGAGACATTTACCATTTGAAGCTTCCGTCAGATCAGACATCAAGAGTTGTACACCATTGATGGCCCAGTTTGTTGCCCAGAAATGATGGCCGACTTGATTATTAACATGACTGACTGGATTATAAACATGACTGACTGGATTGTAATCATGGCAGACGGAACTGTAAACATGGCTGACTGGATTGTAAACACGGCTGACTGGATTGTAAACGTTGCCGACTGGGATGATAACATGACTGACTGGATTGTAAACATGACTGACTGGATTGCACACATGGCTAACTGGATTGTTATCATGATAGACAGGACTGTAAACATGGCGGACTGGATTATAAACATGACTGACTGGATTGTAAACATGGCTGACTGGATTGTAACCATGGCAAAACAGGACTGTAAACATGGCTGACTGGATTGTAACCATGGCAGACAGGACTGTTGTAAGCATGGAAAACAGGACAGTAAACATGGCTGACTGGATTATAAACATGGCTGACTGGATTGTAACATGGCTGGCTGGTTTGTAATCATGGCAAACAGGACTGTAAACATGGCAAACAGGACTGTCAACATGCCAGTCATGATTGTAGACATGGGCTGGATTGTAGATACGGATTGTAACAGTGGCTGAATGGGTTGTTGCAGTGAAAGTTCAAAAAAGGAAAATTCTCCAGATTTATGGATAAAAGATGAGCTTGATGGAAAATCATCAAGGTTGTCCAGTTTGATGATGGATACTTTAAACTCGGAAGACAGAAAGAATGAGGGAGGAGAGGGGAGGGGAGTTGCAGGGTCAGATGCCAAGTCCAGCAGTGACATGCCAAAGTCATGAGCTCAGGAGACAATGACAGTTAAGCTACGTCTAGATAGGCATCTGATAGAAACTAGGACGCAGGAAAGTGTAATGGATGTGAAGAGGGCTTACACTGCATTTCACTGAATCTGGCAAGATTCTTTTCATAAGTCATGAGCAAGTCTGCGACTTTGTAACAAGAGGAAAGCAGACATGGTACAGTCCTTCCACCCACCAGAATCACTTGGCTACTAGTTCACATGCTAAAGCTCTTCACAATATCAGTACTTGGAGTCAGTGATGAGTGAAATCTGCAGTGACGGGAAAATTTTCAAGGCCATACGTTTGTTGGCACATAAAACTAAAAAAACTACTGGAACCACTGTACTTAGTTGGCATAGGGATTGTACACACAACTGGATTGTCACTATGCCATAGGGATTGTACACACGACTGGATTGTCACTATGCCATAGGGATTGTACACACAACTGGATTGTCAGCATGGCTGACTGGATTGTCAACTTGCCTGATTGCTGACTGAGTTACAGACATGCTGAACAGGATTGTCAATGACTGGATTGTCACTATGCCATAGGGATTGTACACACAACTGGATTGTCAGCATGGCTGACTGGATTGTCAACTTGCCCGATGCTGACTGAGTTACTGACATGCTTAACAGGATTGTGATGACTTGATTGTCACTACGCCATAGGGATTGTACACACGACTGGATTGTCAGCGTGGCTGAATGGATTGTCATTTTGCCCAATGCTGACTGAGTTACAGACATGCTTAACAGGAGTGTCGATGACTGACTTGTCACTACACCTAATGAGATTGTAGACATGGCCAACTGGATTGTAAACGTGCTTGAATCTGTGTCTGCATGCACACACACACACACACACACACACACACACAAACAAACACACACGCACATGCACACGCACAAAGATGTGGAAAGTTGTACTGCATTCTATACACTTTCAGAAGAGCTGTAAGTGAAAAGTTAACAACAGAGAGAATGGAGTGAAGAAGACAGAGGAAGGCCTAAGGTGTGCAGTTCATCCTAGTTGTCCAACTTGAGGCGGTCAAGCAGGGCAGGTGTCCTCCTGGTGTGTGCCCAAGGCCTTTCCATGGTCACTGGTTCCGGCGGCCAGGTAGGAGGACATTCAAGATGTCTTCTTGTTTGGCAGTGTGGACCCTGTCAGAGCTACCCCTGACCTGAACAGACCCTAACAGGCATCAGGTACAGTGCCAGCTGGAATGAAGCTGACCAAAACTTTGACGCATGCAAACACACAGACACACTTGCACACACACACACACACACACACACACACACAAGCATGTGCGCCCATGCACACACATGCACTTTCTTTTGCACACATATTAGCATGCCTGCACGCACACACATACATATAAAGAGTAGTAGAAGCACACACTGTCATGGATAAGGTATAATGAGGTGCCTGTGTCCGTACCACACAAAAACACACTGACACACATGTACACACACACACACACACACACACACTCGCACTGATGCACATGCACACTCGATCGCACACATATATAGAGCAGTGCATACACATTCAGTGATGAATAAGATAAAATAAGCTGCCTGCATTGGTACAATACTGTGGTCAGAAATACATTGGCTCCAATGATTGTACGTTGAGATCATTAATACGTATGTGTCATTGCGCTGTGGCTGCAGCCAGTGCTTCTTGTCGTACCCTGGCTAAAAGACTCCAGGGATCATCCGAACAGCTGAAGCACTTGAACACTATGGTACAAATGCATCAGCTACGGATGAGAACATTATGAGTGTGACCGTTTTTGATTACCCTGCCACGTAGGCAGCCACATTCCGACTTCTAGAGATTTTGGAGACTGATAATGTTATGCTAGGATCTTGTCACGACTGAAAGACAATCCCCGCTTAACTATGCAGAGCATAACAACATTTTGATGTAGCCTTGGTGTTCATGTCAATTGGTCTGATACAGTCTTAAGCCAAGGCGAAGCCAGTGCTTAAATGTTTGTTCTACAGATTCTCGCCATTCTGTAGTATGATTATTATTGCAGGGGATATGAAATGGCAACAATCTGCAACACAATCATTACTATGGATAATGTGCGGCCAGTACCAATGGCTATAAGCATTCTACTGCACAAACATTATTAGTTTTTGTTTTGTTTTGTTTTGTTTGTGTGTGTGTGTGTGTGTGTTTTTTTTTTGTTTTTGTTTTTTTTTTTGCTGTCACAGCCTCTGTGCCACCTCAGAGGCAGTGCACCCATGCCGCTTATTCCGACACCCCGTCCACAGCCACAGCCCGGTCTGCCCCGCCACAGCCCCCAGCACCGGCAATCCACAGGGAGCAGTCGATGTCAAGTCGTCAAGAGGCAACCCACCGGAGGAAAACTGCTGCCAAGTCACTTTGGTGGTGTTCAGTGGCGCCTGTTCTGATCATTATTAGGCTTTTGTTTCTTTTCTTTATCTTGCCAAAATAAACAGGCTGTAAACATTTGTAGCAGAAGGCGCACTGCTGCAAAGATGGCCATGGACTATACTCGAGTCTCAACAACACAGTCAGAGAGTATTGGAAGTGACACCGAGCTAGTGTCGCAGGGATAAAAGTTACACACAACTTGAGGTGCAACGCGTGTCATCATCAGTGAAAAACATCACCATGAACAAGGTCAACTTCATCTTCATATACTTTGTGGCTTTCGTTCCCGGAAAGAAATGTAATAATCACTTACACGAGCACACGAATTGGTTTCTCTTATTTGAGTCGACTTTAGACTTCTTGGTACACGCACACACGCACCACCTCTCTCTCTCTCTCTCTCTCTCTCTCTCTCTCTCTCTTCTCTCTCTCTCTCTCTCTCACACACACACACACACACACACACACACACACACACACACACACACACATCGGGGGAAGGATGTGGGGGAGACTTTTTTTCCTAACAGAGACACACCGGGGTTTCTCTCTCTCTCTCTCTCTCTCTCTCTCTCTCTCTCTCTCAAAGCCATGGTCTTTTACACACACACACACACACACACACACACACACGCATGCACGCACGCACGCACGGACACATGCACGCACGCACGCACACACAGTGTACACATAGGCCTACACAAGCAGTGAGATATTTGAAGGGCCACTGTTTAATCAATACACACACACGGTGAGACATTCGAAAAGCCACTGTTTAACACGATCATAATTACATAGTTTGCACTCAACAGTGCGTGCGCGCACCGCACACACACATGCACACGCGCGCACGTGCATGTACACACATGCACATGGGGAGGAAGGGGAGGGGGAG
>JADBJO010021458.1:0-2500 GCA_016801955.1 Conus betulinus
TTACCAAACAAACGTTACAGGCAAACAGAATAAAAACAAACGCAACGTCCCCCCCCCCCCCCCCCCCCCCCCCTCCCCCCTCACTCTTCCCAAACTCTGTGGAGTACTGTACTCCGTCCTTTCTTTGTACTGCTTTTTCTCCTGTGCTAGGATCTATCTGTGTGTGTGTTTGTGTGTGTTTTGTGGTGTTTGTTGTGTTGTGTGTTGTGTGTGTTGTGTTTGTGTTTGTTTTTCGTGTTTTTTTATGTGTTTTGCGTGTTTGTTGTGTATTATTATAGTCACTTTAATTTAACGCTCTCTTCACCCTCAAGTGAATTAGACAAGTGTGTGTGTGTGCGTTTGCGTGGCTGTGCGGGTTGTGTGCGCGCGCGCGCGTGCATGTGTCAGTGTGTGAGTGTTTCTGTAATGTTTGTGTGCGGCGCGCGCATGCATGCGTGTGTCAGTGTGTTACGTAAAAGTTGGAATTTGTGTGTTGTTTGTGTGTGTGTGTTGTGTGGTGTTTGTTGTGTGTGTGTATGTGTGTTGTGGTGTGTTGGGTGGGTTAGTGCGCGTGCATCGTGTGTGCGTTTTTCGTCCGTCTCTCGCGCGCGTGCGTGTATGTGTTGTGGTGTGAGTAGGACGTGTTTGTGTGTTTGTATACATGTGAACGATTGCGCGCGCACGGCCGCCGTACGCTGGGGTTCCTGGCTCTACTAAGTGGCTGTCTTCACAGTCGACAGTTCACACTCCAAAACCTCCATAAAAACCTGGCCCTGAATTGCTTGTGGCCTATGGAACGGCGGGGAGCGGGAGGGTTGTGGTGGGGCAAAAGGGACAGGTGGGGGTTGCTTAAGGTGATGGATACAGAGGAAGATGGCGATGAGGGGGAGGGGGGGGGTGTGAAGAAGAGGAGAAGGAAGGAATGCGTTAGCTGCTTCCCGGTTACTGTAGTACGTATGTCGGCTACATATACAGTGACTTTTCCCCCCCTCCCCAGAACCATTAACCCATGCCTGCAGATCGCCACTCTCATTCTTCGTCGGCTCCACTGGCTATCTCCATCATCCTCTCTCCTAATTACCTCCCCCCCGCCCCCCCCCCCCGACATACCCCCACCTCTCCCCCCCTCCTCTCGCCCTTCTCCCCATCCCCCCCCCCCCCCACCCCCCCTGCTCTCCCCCTTCCTTTCCCCTCCCACTCCGCCTCACACCTCACCCTCCTCTTCCTCTTCCCCCCCTTCCCTTCCCCCCCCCCCCCCCCCTCCCCAATAAAAACCAAGGCCGAACACAGGTGACCGCACCCCTGGTCCACGCTGTCTTCCCTCGCCGCGCCCCGGCCCCCCCCCCCCCCCCATCCTGCTCTCTGCTCGCTCGCCCCTCCCCCCACGTCTCTCCCCCCCCCCCTCCCCACCCCTGCTCCCCACCAGCCCCACCCTATCTCCTCCTCCTTCCTTCCAACAAAACAGTAATTAGTAGGATTATAAACAGTTAATTACAGGACATAAACAGTATTACAGAACATAAACTACAGGACATAAACAGTATTACAGAACATAAATAACAGTAAAAACTACAGAACATAAACGGTAATCAAAGAACATAAAACAGTAATTACAGAACATAAACAGTAACTACAGAACACAAACAGTAATTACAGAACATTAACAGGTCATCACCAAACAAGTAGGATAACTCTTTGCACCCACGATGAAAGAAAAACCCACAGCCCATGATAACTCCAAACTAATGCCGCTTTACGACACTAGATCGACTGGCAAAAAAAAAAAAAAAAAAAAAAAAAAAAAAAGAGGAGTATGCTAAGTACACATAACAGACAAGGAGACACCCCCCACCACCCCCACCCCCACCCCCCCCCCCCCCCCCCCCCAAAAAAAAAGGATGTTGCAAGCTTGCCCATATACCCTGCACCCGACATTTTATTATTATCTACACAGCAACAAAAACGACTGGAGAAATGAACAGTACAACAAATCAAACCCGCCTCAAGACTGGCACAGTCCCTTCGATCGATCCCGAACAGAGTCACACACGCACGCACGCACGCACGCACCTACGCACGCACGCACGCACGCACGCGCGCGCGCGCGCGCGCGCGCGCACACACACACACCACACACACACACACATTGACGAACAGCACCAAAAATCACAGATAACCTCGGTTTGATAGGTAGGAAACAAAATCCCAAAAGCGAAAGAGAAGAGAGTGATATGAGAGACAAGAGGAAATTTGCGGGCCTAGAATGTTCACGAGGTAAAGGAGACAGTTGACACTGAGGGGAGCAACCTGCCTTTGCATGCAACAGGGGGCAGGAGAAAGGAGAGAGGGGATGGGGGTTAGGGTATGGGGGGGGGGGAGCAATTTTTTTTCACATCAGCTATACTGGCCACTGTCAACTAAACCAAATGATGTAAATTGTAATGATTTTCGAGCGGGGGGGGGGGTGGGGTGGGGGATCTAAACACCAACAAACAGGAGGGAGAGAGAGAGAGAGAGAGAG
>JADBJO010021458.1:7500-10000 GCA_016801955.1 Conus betulinus
GGGTGGTGTCAATCGGTAACAAGGCCGTGTTGTCCAAGTCCACGGTCCCTTGACCAAGTGGCTGATTACTCCCACTGAACAAGCAAGTAACACCCAGCGATCTCTCGTGCCTCTCCCTCTCTCTCTCTCTCTGAGGCTAAGTCAACTCTTCCAACCCCACAGCCGGTCGGCCCCCACGTAACCCCCCATCCAATAGCGTCCCCACCGCCCCACGGCGTCCCCCCCCGACCTTGTACCTTCCTAAAGAGATAGCCCACCTGAGGGCCCTTGACCCCCCCCTGTCACCCCCCCCCCCCCCCCAACCCCACCCACCCCACCCCCCCCCTCCCCCCCCCCCCCCCCCCCCCCCCCCCCCCCCCCCCCCCCCCCCCCCCCCCCCCGCCACCCTCTCCCTCCCTCCTTAGGCCAGCTCTGTCCATAAGTTCGCGCTCGCAAGCGCGCATACGCAAACGTATGCACGCGCGCACGCACGCACACACACACACACACACACACACACACACACACACACACACACACAAATTACTGAACATTTCAAACACAATAACGCACCTACATGCACTAAAACTGTCAACGTTGAATGTCTCCCCCCCCCCCCCCCCCCCCCCCTCCCCCCCCTCTTGAATTTTGTACATCTTTACATTTATGTATGTATGCATATGAATGTGTGTGTGTGTGTGTGTGTGTGTGTGTGTGTGTGTGTGTGTGTGTGTGTGTGTGTGTGTGTGCGCGCGTGCGTGTTTTTGTGTGTGTGTGTGTGTGTGTGTGTGTGTGTGTGTGTGTGTGTGTGTGTGTGTGCGTCTTTGTCTATTTAGAATAGCATCTTGAACAGTTTCCTGCCGTTGCCTTGACCACATAAGCAATCAGAAGCATCTGAACACACTATGAGCTCTTGCTGGTTGCTGTTCAAATCATGACGTTTGCTATATAAACCTGTATCCGGCTTTGCAAACTGGAAATAATTCATTTAAACCAAAGTCCAAGCCTAGCAACCGAAAGATTACGATCATTTTGAACTGCGATCTTTTTTTTTCTGTTAACATCAATTATAACCTATGTGAAGCGCGGAGAACTACAAACCCAAATGAACGAAACCATCTCTTTCACCAGAACCCACTGGGGCCATATTCATGAACAGACTGGAGGTTAAACCCGACTTCCGCTGGTTAACTCTCTAACCGGAAGTTATCTCCCAAACCGCGACATTCATGGCCATCGGTTACGGCTAACCGGTGGTCTTGACCGGCGGTTATTTTAACGGAGGGGGCCCCCGCCGTTAAACTGCCTAACCAGAGGTTAAATATGGCGGCGTTTCGTGTACATGCGAAGTTTGCGACGGCGTGTTTTGCGACGGGAACGAGTGTTTCGCGATCGAAATAATCCAATCGACTCGTTTGACGACGTGGAACTGTTTACTAAGTTCAGATTTCGTCATGCGCACATTTTAGTCTCATAGAGATGCAATAAACGAGGAAACTGAACAACCGAATCGAAGGGGAGCACTGTTGCCAGGTACAGCAAGTGTGCTTGGCCTTCGTTTCTATGCTACTGGCACATTTCATGACGCAGTTGGAGAACTGTTCCAAGTCAGTCAACTGCATCCCGTACAATTCCTTCAGTGACAGTGGCCAAGTCAGGCATCGGCAGACAGGCAAAAAGAAAAGTTCTTCGACATTGCCAACTTCCCCCAAGTGTTGGCATGTGTTGTTGGTACGCACATTCCAATAGCACTCCCTCCCCAGACATCAAGAACGACTTTGTGAATCGCATGAATGTCCACGCCATCAACGTGCAGGTGAAGCTATGTTTCATGTGTTTGTGTCTGTGCAAATGTGTCTGTGTGCCTATGTGCTTGATTCAGAGAGAGAGAGAGAGAGAGAGAGAGAGAGAGAGTGTGTGTGTGTGTGTGTGTGTGTGAGAGCTTGTGTTGCTGCTGGTAAAGCAGAGACACTGCAGTTGATCAACATACTTCTATGGTACTGTATCTGTTTGCCAGTTTGTTCATTTATTTTCTAGTTCTAAAGTATTTGATTCCTGCCATGCCAGTTTATGTACATTGGTATATTGTTGGTATTTATTATGTATGTGTCCATCTTGGATTCTGCAATATAATATTTTATGAACAAGGTGGTCAATAATGTAATGTAGAGTGCAAACAAGAAGTTATCTGTAAATAGATAAGTTCATGTTGTCATGATTTCAAATGTAAAAACCTGAACACTGCTTTGACTTTTGAGTAAACAGTAAACAACAGAAGACAAAGAGAATGTTTCAGTGAAAGCACATGAAACACACACAAACATGTTCTCAGTTGAAATGTTTATTAGACAAATGGTGTTCAACTTTTTTCATATATACATATATATATATCAACAACAAATACAATTTTGGCACCAACATTTCAAAATGAATTAAAAAAAAATGCTGAAGGGAAAAAGGACACTTGCATGCATGCACTACTCACTGCAATAATTGGCCTATATCTTACCCTCACAAAAAA
>JADBJO010021458.1:15000-17500 GCA_016801955.1 Conus betulinus
AGTAATGTTGGTGCTAAAAAAAAAGTGTAGCAATGTTGGTGCAAAAAAAAAGTGTAGTAATGTTGGTGCTAAAAAGTGTAGTAACGTTGGTGCTAAAAAGTGTGGTAATGTTGGTACTACTGTGTTTTGCTGGTAGCACTTAGTGTAGTAATGCTGGTACTTATAAGTGTAGTAATGTTGGTACTAACATGTGTAGTAACGTTGGTACTAACATGTTGATTGATTGACTGATTGATTTAATTTAGAGTCTGTTCACAACGATGGTGATATTAGACTATAAAAAATTTAAAGAAAAAAAAAATATATATATTGTGTGTGTGTAAGTGCCTTATATGAGTGTGTGTGTGTGTGCGAGCGCGCGCGTGCGTGCGTGCATGCGCGCGCCTGTGTGTTTATGTGAGAGAGAGAGAAAGAGAGAGAGAGAGAATGCGCGCGCGCGCTCGCGCGCGCGTGTGTGTGAGCGTGTATGTATGTGCGTGTGTGTGTGTGTGTGTGTGTGTGTGTGTGTGTGTGTGTGTGTGTGTGTGTGGGTGTGGGTGTGTGTGGGTGTGGGTGTGTGTGTGCGTACATGAAAGTTTGCCTATTAACTACCAAACAATAATTATAAACTGATAAATCAATTACAACAGATGAACGATAACAGAACTCGATATACCCTTTGCTATATCAATCATTTTGGGGCTGTAAAGTATTTGATGCAAAGCCTCTAAAGAAGCAATATCTATTTTTAGAATGTTATATAAAGATTTTAGAACTGGACTAACATGTGTAGTAACGTTGGTACTGACATGTGTAGTAACGTTGGTACTGACATGTGTAGTAACGTTGGTACTGACATGTGTAGTAACGTTGGTACTAACATGTGTAGTAATGTTGGTGCTAACAAGTGGAGTAATGTTGGTGCTAACAAGTGGAGTAATGTTGGTACTAATCAGTGTAGCAATGTCGGTACTAATCAGTGTAGTAATGTTGGTGCTAACAAGTGGAGTAATGTTGGTACTAATCAGTGTAGCAATGTCGGTACTAATCAGTGTAGTAATGTTGGTACTGCTAAAGGTAGTAATGTTGGTACTAATCAGTGTAGTAATGTCGGTACTGCCAAAGGTAGTAATGTTGGTACTAATCAGTGTAGTGATGTTGGAACTGCTAAAGGTAGTAGTGTTGGTACTAATCAGTGTAGTTATGTCGGTGTTAACAAGTGTAGTAATATTGGTACTGATAAGCGTTGCAATGTTGTGTTAACAAGTGCAGCAAGGTCGGTACTAACAAGTGTAGTAACGTTGGTACTATAAAAAAAAAAAAAAAGTGAAGTAAACAGTGGTGCTAACGAGTGTAGTTATGTTGGTACTGCTAAGGGGAGTAATGTTGGTATTAATCAGCGGGGGTAATGTTGGAAGAGAGACAGATCGGCGTACACCTGTGGGGGTGGGGGGGGGGGGGGTGGGGTGGGGGTGGGTGAAAGGAAGGAATCGATGATTGTGGGGGAGGGGGGAAGGGGGAGGGGCGCGGGGTAAAGGAGGGGGAGAAGAGGGAGCGAGGAGGGCGACGAGAGGGGGGGGGGGGGGAGAAGGAGGGTCCAGCTGGGGGGGTAGTGGGGGGGGGGGGGGGGGGGGGGGGGGGGGGGGGGGGGGGGGGGGGGGGGGGGGGGGGGGCTGGGGTCGCGCCACGCCTGTCACGTTTCGCTTGCGTCACCGAATTCACGACCCGAGTGGAGCGGTCACCTGCTATGGCAGTGCATGGGCCATCCATCTGGAGGTCTTGACAAGGACATGCCTCGTCTTCACCCCCCCCCCCCCCCCCCCCCTCCGTCCCTCCATCCCCACCCTCCCCCTGTCCTTCCGGCCCGCCACCACCACCACCACCACCACCACCACCCCACATTCCCTCCCGTCCGCTCTATCTTCGCGTCTGGTACCCTCCTCCTCTTCGTCCGTTGAGAAGGGAACGACTCGTGTTGTGCACACTGTTAAGACTTGTACACTGTCTAATGCACGCACGGCTGCTGACTTGTTGTTGTTGTTGTTTTGTTGTTTTGTTGTTTGTTGCTGCTGTTGGTGTTGGTGCTACTACTACAAATACTATTGCTGCTGCTACTACTACTAATACTACCACTATTACTACTGCTACTACTACTACTACTACTGTTGCTGCTGCTACTACCACTACGACTTTCACTGCTGCTGTTACTGCTGCTGCAACTATTACTACTACTACTATTACTGCTGCTACTACTGCTGCTGCTGCTACAAACTTCTACTACAGCTGCTGCTGCTGCTGCAACCACTAATACCACCACTAGTACGACTGCTGCTGCAACGACTTCTTACTACTACTACTACTACTACTACTACTACTGCTGCTGCTGCTACAACTTCTACTGCAGCTGCTGTTGCTGCTGCTGCTGCTGCAACCACTAATACCACCACTAGTACGACTGCTGCTGCAACGACTTCTCTACTACTACTACTACTACTGCTGCTGCTGCTGCTACAACTACTGC
>JADBJO010021458.1:22500-29504 GCA_016801955.1 Conus betulinus
CTCTTGCTTCATCCGGATCCGTCTCTCCGGTTTCACCACAACTTGGCTAGGCCTGGGAATTTCTGACAGTTTGAAAAAAGTTTTAAGGGGGGAAGAGGGGGTGGGACGTGTGGAGGGGGGGGGGGGGGGGGGGTAATTTCGTTGGTCCCGTCTTTTTTTTTCTGGGGATATTTTTTTTTTTTTTTTTTTTTTTCTTTTCAATTCGACCTGCTTTCCCTGACACGGCTGCAGCCTTGGCGGTCGGCGGAGCGTTAAAACGCCAGGGCTGGTCGATGGACAGACCCGGAGGAGTGGGACAATAATGTACGCGCGTCCGTCCTACACAGCATGGAAAAGTGTCGGAGGGGGGGTGTGGGAGGCGACCTTGATGAAGCGCATGCATACAGAGTTGCTTCGACTGAAGCTAACTCGACAAGCTGTCAGGATGAAAGATATTAATGCTAAAAACCTACCTTGCTCAAACAACGCACACCAAAGGGAAATGCTGGGAAATGGCGACCCTACCAATTCATATTGCTAAAATATGTTCACGGTTGCATGAATATGAAAGAAAAAAGAAAAGTAAATTAAATAATAAAAAAAAAACTAATGGCCCCTGCACGGGCCAAGGCGAATCGTCCATTAATTACGATTTCTCATGATATTTATAATTTCTCACGATATCTTTACCATGCTGTGTCTACAGAGCCTTCCTCGTAAGGGTTCTCAAAGGCAACAGAATCCCCGAGTCGGAGTCACGCACACAGTTTTGTTTTAATCTTTGGTACAAAGTAGATAGGATCAACAACGTCTGGTATCTTCAGAGGCTAAAGGTCACGGCAAAGACAACCCCCTTTTCCTGCAAGCTGTACTACCAAGTAGACCCCCTCCACCCTCCCCCTCCCCCACCTCCACCCCCCTCTCCCTCTTCATCAACCAACCCCAAAATAGTAACGTGCATTCATTGGTGCTCTAGACTGTGCGTCCTTCACACACGCTTGACATACTTCCTCCCCCTTACCCCACCCCCACCCCCCACCCCCCCACCCCCAGCACACACACAGAGCGCAACACGAACTCCTCTCCGCTGTGTTTGCCCACCACTACTCTCAGTCGCTCAGTCACGGTGACTGTCACGCTTTACCTTGACCTTCCCCCCCCTCTCCCCCCCCCCCCACCTCTTCCCAACGCACTGACCGCCCCCCCCCCCCCCCCCCCCCTTCAAGGAGTATGGGTGATTAACCGCGTCAAAAGCCATTAATTAAGCGTCTTCTTCGTCGTCAACCGATCATTTTCTTTTCTCCTTTTTTTTTTCCCCCACTAACCAAATCGAAATAATACGATGTTTTTTTTCAGGGTGAATTATCGCTGAGGTGGTCGTTTTTCATCCTAACTTTTTTTTTTTTTTTTTCTCTTGTCGTTCTGATATGACCGTCTTAACGTCATCGCAGTGAACGGGGTAATTATGACTCGTGAAAACCTGTAATTATCATGACTCATGAGAAGAATGATTATTTCTTATGAATACATAATGGTAAGAATCACAGGAAACAGATCACTGTGACATCACGAAACGAACCAATGTGAGTCATGGCAACAGTATGATTTTGACTGAAAACAGCCTTTGTGACTCCCTCTTTCTTTCTTTGTGCCTACGACAGGCTGATACTCCGGCGGACACTCCCTGTGTAGTGGGCAGGCAAGGATGAATCCCATCTCCCCAACACAGGGAGTGGAGGTTTTTGTGTCATCGCTGTTGTCAGGGGGCTTTATTATCAGATTCATCGCTGTTGTCACGGGGCTTTATTATCAGATTCATCACTGTTTGTCAGGGGGATTTAAATTATTATGAGATTCATCACTGTTGTCAGGGGACTTTATTATCAGATTCATCACTGTTTCAGGGGGGCTTTATTATCAGATTCATCACTGTTGTGAAGGGGGGGGGGGGGGGGAGTTATTATCAGATCATCACTGTTGTCAGGGGCTTTTATTATCAGATTTCATCACTGTTGTCAGGGGGCTTTATTATCAGATTCATCACTGTTTTCAGGGCCTTTAATATCAGATTCATCACTGTTGTCAGGGGGGTTTATTATCAGATTCATCACTGTTTGTCACGGGGATTTATTATCCGATTCATCACTGTTGTCACGGGGATTTATTATCAGATTCATCACTGTTGTCATGGGGATTTATTATCAGATTCATCACTGTTGTCAGGGGGCTTTATTATCAGATTCATCACTGTTGTCAGGGGGCTTTATTATCAGATTCATCACCGTTTGTCATGGGGATTTATTATTTATTATGAGATTCATCACTGTTGTGTCAGGGGCTTTATTATCAGATTCATCACTGTTGTCACGGGGATTTATTATTTATTATCAGATTCATCAATGTTGTCAAGGGGGGGTATTTATCAGATTCATCACCTGTTGTCACGGGGCTTTATAATCTGATTCATCACTGTTGTCAGGGGGCTTTATTATCAGATTCATCACTCCTTTCACAGGGCTTTATTATCAGATTCATCACTGTTGTCAGGGGAGCTTTATTAATCGATTCATCACTGTTGTCAGGGGAGCTTTATTAATCGATTCATCACTGTTGTCAGGGGAGCTTTATTAATCGATTCATCACTGTTGTCAGGGGAGCTTTATTAATCGATTCATCACTGTTGTCAGGGAGCTTTATTAATCGATTCATCACGGTTGTCAGGGAGCTTTATTAATCGATTCATCACCTGTTGTCATTGCCAATGACGGTGTCTGCAAACTATGTCTCCATTGCTGCCGTCATTTCCACCGAGCGCTTTGTGCTCTTGCCGCTTTGTCTTCTCTGTTTGTTTTGTCTGTTTGTTTGTTTTGTCTGTTTGTTTGTTTTGTCTTTTTGTTTGCTTTTGTTCTGTTTGTTTTAGGTCAATAGGACGGTCCACGCACAGGTGACGCAAACGGGGGGGGTGGGGGGTGGGGGGGGGGGGGGGGGGGAGGGGGGAGGGGGGTCGGTGGGGGGGAAGAGGGTGGATGGGTGGGTGGGGGTTGGGTGGGGGGTAGTGGGGTGGGGGGAGGGTGGGGGAAGGGGGGGAGGGCAAGAAGACACAGTGCCAAGACAGCGCGCACTACTGGGAGACTGCATGCGACGTCGTGCAGGAAAGACCGAACTAGCAGACCACCGAGGTATCCCTCCGGCATTCCTGACATGTCCCTACCCGTTCACCACACCACCTCCCCCCCCCCCCCCCCCTACCCCCAAAACTTCTCACCTAGCTAGCGCCCGTCCCCCCCCATCTCCCCCCCCCCCCCCCCCCCACCCCTCCCACCCCCCCCGCCCCGTCACACAACCAGTGACCTATGCCGCCAAGCGTGACAAGGGGAGGAACCTGGATTCAGGCAGTTCTTCGGTATTGGTTTTTTTTTTTTTATGTGCTTGTTGTCGCAGTGCACTCCCCCTTCCGTCCGTGCCCCCCCCCCCCCCCCCCCCCCCCCCCCCCCCCCCCCCCCCCGCTACTTCCCTCCCTTCCTCACCACTCCCCCCCCCCCCCCCCTCCTCCCTACCTACACACACCTTCTCCGCTTTCACAGGAAGAAGCCGTTCTGGAAGGGATGGGTTGTGGAAGTGAAAAAAAAGGGGGAGCAGAAGTGAGAGGGGTAATCATTTGTTGTTGTTGTGTTACTGTTGTTGTTGTTGCTGTTGTTGTTGTTGATGCTGTTTGTTGTTGTTCTGGGGCACGGATGGTTTTGTGGAAGTGAAAAAAAAAGGGGAGTTGAGAGCAGTATCAGGTTGTTGTTGTTGTTGTTGTGTTGTTGTTGTTGTTGTTGTTGTTGTTGCTGTTGTTTTTGTTGTTTGCTGTTTTGTTGTTGTTGTTGCTGTTCTGGCACGGATTGGTATTGGAAGTGAAGAAAAGGGGAGCAGAAGTGAGTAGAGGTAATCCGGTTGTTGTTGTTGTTGTTGTTTTTGTTGTTGTTGTTGTTTGTTTTCATCTGACCGACACTGGACTGGATCTTTAGTAGTTCCAAAAAAAAAAATATCGGGAACTCAGCTCGCGGAATGAAATATAGAGAGAGAGAGAGAGAGAGATAAGAGAGAGGAGACGAGAGAGAGAGAGGAGAGTGAGGGCGGAGAGAGAGAGAGAGGAGAGAGATAGAAGAGGGAGAAGAGGTCAGAGAGAAGGAGAGAGAGAGAGAGAGAAGAGAGAGAGTATTGGGGAGAGAGAAGAGAGGCGTGAGAGAGCGGGAGAGCGAAAGAGAAGAGAGAAGATAGGATAGAAAGATATAGCAGAGAGAGAAGAGAGGAGAGATTCGAAAAGAGAGAGAACAGAGGCGGAGAGGGAGTGATAGAGAGAGAGGAGAAGTGAAAGAATAGACCAGATAGTGGCAGCAATGCATCGAGAGGGAGTTAGAATAGTGGGAGAGAGGGAGTGAATGAGAGAGGTGGGCAGTAGATCTGGGGATGATAGGTAGGGGGTGTGGGGGGGTTAAGAGAGTGGACGAGAGAGAGAGCCCACGGAGAGACGGAGAACAGGACAGGCAGACACTACAGACAGACAGACAGACAGACAACAGACATAAGCAGACAAGACTAGGGGCCAGGGAGTAAAAAACTGGGGATGTTGACTGTCCATACATCAATCATGTACATGCGAAATTCATAGCGTGTGCTGCAATCTGGTGGTGGTGCTGCTTAACAGGTTCTCAAGTCTGTTCAGCGGAGAGAGAACCCTTTCCCTTTCATGAATTAAAAGATCCTGAAAAGTCCCTGAACAAACTTATAAATGCTCGCACATGACACTACTACCCTCCCCTCTCCTCTCCTCTCTCTCCTCTCTCTCCCTTATATTCACGACCCCCCCCCCCCCCCCCCCCCTGCAAGTAAACACTCCCCACGTACTAGTTCTGCCTGTGAGTACAGTACTAATTCTGGGAGAGTAGAAGGTGGGAATAAACGTTTGAAAAAAAAAAACAACCAGTGGGTGGGCATCATAGTGTGGGAGGGGGTTGGTGAAGGTGGAGGAGAGGGTAGGAGTTTTGAGAAGGGTTGGAGGGGGGGGGGGTGTCGGGCGTGTCTCGGGAGGCATGGAGAGGTTTGTTTTTATTTTGTTTTTTTTACACAAAGGTTCAATAAGAGAACTGCTGTTTGTAGCCCCCCCCCCCCCCCCCCCTCCCTCCTTATCCCCACTGCACATCTAGCCAGCCTCCCTACTATAACCCCCCCCCCCCCAACCAACACACCATCCAACCGCCGCCTCCCAGCAACTGGACCCGATGGCTTCCGAGGGAGGGCTGGCGTATAATACGAGAGTTACACCTAAAAGAGACTGAGAGGAGAGAGAGAGAGCGAGATAGAGAGAGAGGAGAGAGCGCGAGATGAGAGGACAGACAGACAACGACAGACAGACCAAAAAACCGACAGACAGAAGAGAAGAGACAAGACAGACGAAAGATAGATAAGAGGGAGAGAGACCAGACATACAGAACAATACATATCTACAACGAGTTTAGGCAGGACAGACAGAGAACAAAGAAAGAGACCAGCCAGAAAGGAACAATCAGAACGACAGAGAAGACAGAGTAAGCAGAACAAAGACGACAGAAGGGGAGAATACAACCAGTAAATGAAAGAACAATCAGAACATACAAGACTAGACACAGGTACATAAAAACATACAGACAGACAGAGGATTGGGGGGTTTGGTGTGGAGGAAGGGACAAGCCATGAGGATTTTTCTCCTCTCGAATTAAAAAAAAGAAGGAAGAGGCTGCTGATGGTCCGACTATCTTTTTTTTTTTTTGAGGGGAGTGGGGGGGTGGGAGGGATAGGGGGGAGAGATAAACCTGGAATCACCTCATTCATGTCAGTCGTCCAACGGCTTCTTCTTTCCCCCTCCATCACTTTAATAAATAATCGCTCCCCCATTAGCTTCCTTCCTGAGCTTTCGTCCCCGGTTCGTCTCGCACGCGGATCTGACGGAACCCCTGACGAAGTGGCCCTTTACCCGTCGGCCCGCCTGTAAACAACAACCTGATCGGAAGCGAACCGAGCTTGCTTTCTTTTCCGTCACCGTGTATAGCACAATGAATAAATTACTCCTCTCTGGCCCAGTGACTGAGAAGCAGTTACTTGGCACGAACAGACGAAACGAACCCACAATCCAACCACCCAACGCTACCACCACAACAAAACAGAACATACAGAAACCCAACCAACCGACCACACACCACACACACACACACACACACACACACACACCACCACACACATTATAAAAAACCATGCTGAATTTACAGGTGCAATTTTTTCTTTTTTTTTTTTTGTCTCTTTTGTACGTTTCTTTGTTTTTGTTTTTTCTTTTTTTTTTCCAACTCAAACACACTAATATTTCTGAACACACGATCTTATCATAACCGTTTAAAGTTTGGATTGAACGAAGAAAGGGATCCTTTTCTAATTTAACAAAAACAACAACAAGCAAGCAAAGAAAAGGGGGTGTTGGGTGTGGGGGGAACGAGAAACTCACGTGTTATTGAACCTTACTGGTCTTTTCTCTACCGTTCGACTCACCACGACCTCACCCCCTCCCCTCCACCCCGCACCCCTCTCCCCGCCTTCCCTTGCAACCCACCAACCAACTCCAACCCCCCTAACCCCGCCCGGCACCCCCCCCCCCCCCCCCCCCCCCCCCCCCCCCCCTCCCCCCCCGGCCCCCCCCCCCCCCCCCCCCCCCCCGCCCCGCCCCGCCTCCCGCCCCTCCTCTCCCCAAACAGCGACTGCGCGCTTTTTCATTCACACCATCGATCGCAGGCAACGCAGAAACATAACCTTATCCTCTCCCTCTCTCTCTCTACTCTCTCTTCACACACACATCATCCCCACACACCAAACACGCACACCCACAAGCGCGCGCGCGCGCGCCCAACACACACACACACACACACACACACTGCCCCTGCAGGGACAGGACCACGACTACGCCATGCCCCCAATTTTCCCACACCTACCTTTGCTACATACAACCCCTGCGAATA
>JADBJO010021459.1:0-5000 GCA_016801955.1 Conus betulinus
TCATTTGTCATTGTAGCTTGGACTGCGCAAGTCTGGGAAACACAAATCCCGTGAAATCAAAACGCTTTCATGGAAACGGAATTCACTAAGTTTGTCAGAAAGAAATCCTAGTCCTATCATTCATACCAAACCCCTCTAATACCAGCCCTCAGCCCTTTCCCCAATCTGCATCTTTACGCCATCCACAGTCAGTCTGCAGCTTCACTGTACCAATCCACGTCAATCCACAACTTCTCGTTCTTCTAATCCAACTTCCCCGTTCAGTCCACAACTTCTACGTTCTAATCCACTCAGTCTGCAACTTCCCCGTTACCAATCCAGGTCAGTCCACAACTTCTCCATAAGAAGTCCACGTCAGTCCACAACTTCTCCGTTATTAACCCACGTCAGTCCATAACTTCTCCCTTTACCAATTTACGTCAGTCCAAAACTTCTTCGTTACCAGTCCACGTCAATCCACCACTTCTCCGTTACCTGTCCACGTCAGTCCACAACTTCTCCCTTACCAATCCACGTCAGTCCACAAACTTCTCCCTTACCAATTCCAAGTCGTCACTCCACAACTTATCCGTTACCAATACACGTCAGTCCACAACTTCTCCGTTACCAATCCACGTCAATCCGCAATTTCTCCATAACCAATCCATGTTCAGTTCACAAACTTCTCAATAACCAATCCCGTCACTCAACAACTTACCTGTTTACCAATCCACATCAGTCCGCAATTTATCTGTTTACCAGTCCACGACAGTCCACAAACATAGCCGTTAACAATCCACGTCACTCCACAACATATCCGTTACCAGTCCACGTCAAGACATAAACTTCTCCCTTACCAATGCACGTCAGTCCATAACTTCCCTTTACCAATCCACGCCAGTCCACAACTTCCCCATTACTAATTCACGCCAGTCCATAAACTTCCCCGTTACCAATCCACGTCAGTCCACAACTTCTCAATATCAATCCACGTCAATCCACCGTATCCATCCAAGTCTGTCCCACATTTTTTCAAAACCAATCCACGTCATTTCTCCACACCGGGTACTATTTCCTGCATACCCGTTAGTATGTGTGTGTGGTGTGTGTGTGTGTGTTGTGTGTGTGTGTGTGTGTGTGTGTGTGTGGTGTGTGGGTATGTATGTGTGTGTGTGTGTGTGTGTGTGTGTGTGTGTGTGTGTGTGTTTGTGTGTGTGTGTGTGTGTGTGTGGAGGGGGGATGGGGGGGGGTGGGGGGAGAGGGGACCTGGCAGGAAAGTTTTTCAGGAGCTATCACTCGATCAAGCACCATCCCTACGTGTGTGGTGTGTGTGTGTGTGTGTGTGTGTGTGTGTGTGTGTGTGTGTGTGTGTGTGTGTGTGTGTGTGTGTGTGTGTGTGTTTCTGGTCCGTTTCATTTCTGTGTGTGTCTCTCCCTGTGTATCTCTCTGTCTGTGTCTCTGTCTGTCTGTCTGTCTGTCTGTCTGTGTTGTCTCTGTGTGTCTGTCCGTCTCTGTGCTGTCTGTCTGGCTGGCTGGCTGGCTGGCTGGCTGGGGCTGGCTCTCTCTCATCTCTCTCTCGTCTCTCTCTCTCTCTCTCTCTCTCTCTTTGTCTCTGTGTGTGTCCCTAATGTGTCTAACACCCCATAAATCTTCGATGTGTCCCTTTTGATGCTAGACATGTATGCAGCAAACAAAATGTCGGTAGTCCCAACACCCACCCCCCACCCACCCCAGCCCTATCCCTCCATGCCCCCCTTTCCCACCTCCCTGATGTCTGTCCTTTGCTTCCTCCATCCCCAATGTCTTTCTCTCCCCACTCCCTGCACAGCAAAACAGCCTGCAGGGAGACAGGAACTCAGAGTGATACAGCCTGCAGGGAGACAGTACCTCCAGAGTGATACAGCCTGCAGGGAGACAGGAACTCCAGAGTGATACAGCCTGCAGGGAGACAGTACCCTCCAGAGTGATACAGCCTACAGGGAGACAGGAACTCCAGGTGTGATACAGCCTGCAGGGAGACAGTAAACTCCAGAGTGATACAGCCTGCAGGCAGACAGGAACTCCAGAGTGATACAGCCTGCAGGGAGACAGGAACTCCAGAGTGATACAGCCTGCAGGGAGGCAGGAACTCCAGAGTGATACAGCCTGCAGGGAGACAGGAACTCCAGAGTGATACAGCCTGCAGGAAGAGAGACAGGAACTCCAGAGTGATACAGCCTGCAGGGAGACAGTACCTCCAGAGTGTGATACAGCCTGCAGGGAGACAGGAACTCCAGGGTGATACAGCCTGCAGGGAGGCAGGAACTCCAGAGTGATACAGCCTGTAGGGAGACAGGAACTCCAGAGATACAGCCTGCATACAGAACTCCCCTACAGCCTGCAGGGAGACAGTACCTCCAGAGTGATACAGCCTACAGGGAGACAGGAACTCCACGGTGATACAGCCTGCAGGGAGACAGGAACTCCAAGTGATACAGCCTGCAGGGAGACAGGAACTCCAGAGTGATACAGCCGGTAGGGAGACAGGAACTCCAGGGTGATACAGCCTGCAGGGAGGACAGGAACTCCAGAGTGATACAGCCTGTAGGGAGACAGAAACTCCAGAGTGATACAGCCTGCTGGGAGACAGTACCTCCAGAGTGATACAGCCTGAAGGGAGACAGGAACTCCAGAGTGATACAGCCTGCAGGGAGACAGGAACTCCAGAGTGATACAGCCTGCAGGGAGACAGGAACTCCAGAGTGATACAGCCTGCAGGGGGACAGGAACTCCAGAGTGATACAGCCTGCGGGGGGGACAGGAACTCCAGAGTGATACAGCCTGCAGGGAGACAGGAACTCCAGAGTGATACAGCCTGCAGGGAGACAGGAACTCCAGAGTGACACAAACGTGTAAGGAGACAGGAACATGATTTTTTATCGTATGTAAATGTGTAGACGGGAAGAGGATGGGAGGCAGGATCGATGCGGAATAAGAAAAATGTTTGAAAAGCGAGTGCATAACACAGCATAACATGTAAAGTTTACTTACCAGTTCATGAACATTTAGCAGTATAACAGTAAATAGTCAAAAGAAAAGCATTTACTGACTGTATGTTTCATTGTCGAATTTGTAAGCAGCAGTGATGTGTGCGTGTGCCTGCGAAAGAGAGAGAGAGAGAGAGAGAGAGAGAGAGAGAGAGAGAGAGAGAGAGAGAGAGAGAGAGATGCTGATTTCTATTTTCTCTGAAAGCAAATGGTTTGTGTGCCCCTTTGACGCAAGAGCTTCCTGGATAGTGACCGTAAATCATCGAAGTGCGGAGTGTTGAAAGATCTGTCTGTGTCTCTGCCTCTCTGTCTTTCTGTCTGTTTCTGTCTGTCTGTCTGTCTGTCTGTCTGTCTGTCTAACTATCTTGTCTCTCTGTCTCTGCCTGCCTCCTCTCTCTCTCTCTCTCTCTCTCTCTCTCTCTCTCTCTCTCCTCCTCCGCCTCCTCTCTCCTCCTCTCTCCTCCTCCTCCTCTCTCTCTCTCCTCCTCCTCTCTCTCTCTCTCTCCCTCCCTCTCTCCCTCTCTCTCTCTCTCTCTCTCTCTCTCTCTCTCTCTCTCTCTCTCTGTTCAAAGTTGGAAAGTTCGCTGAAGTTCAACAAAGTTCTCTTATTTTAACACGCGTTGTTGTTACTTTTTCCATAAATAGATTCGAGGTCGGGGACAGGTTGGGTGCGGGAAAACAAAACTTCGAGCAGTGATTTTTTCGTTGATTAAAAAAAAACTTGTGTAATCCTGTTTTATGTATGCTAAAATGCATTAAAAGTAAAGGGGGGAGCTGGATTTTTGCATTATGGAAGGTAGGGGTAAAGGGGGGGAGGGAGAATGTGAAGGGGAGAGGTGTAAGTATATTCCTGTTTATGTACAGGTTGAAAAACTGAAACAGACAGCCACCCCCCACAGACCCCCCTCACCGAACGAAGACGCACACTCTTATACACGGTCGTGCAGATAATACCACAAATGGCTTCTTTGCGGCTGTTGAGGTATCCTAGTTCCAGTTTCCACAGTGGAACCGGGTTAGAACGTAGAACCGGGTGATGTCTTCATTGATTAGTGGATTAATGTAGTGATAACACGCAAGCACCCGTTTTTGTTCGTATTGGTCGTTTACGTCTTCTCATATTTCGTCCATTTTCTTGTTTTCTCTGTAATATTTCCTTTTTTTTGCTTTGATTCTTTTTTGATTTCTTTCGTCCTTTTTGTTTGTTTTCCATCCCTTTCCGTCTTTTCTTCATTGTTTTCCTTTTTACCCTCCTTCTCGTCCGACTTTCTGCTGTGCTGTCTTTTCCTTCCTCCATCTCTTCGTCATCTATTGTATTCGCTGTTTGGGCAAATGTCCAGGTATTTTTTTTTTTTAGGAGAGAGCCTGGAAAAAAGATCCTCCAAATCTGGGTGTGAGAGAAGAAGACACATGTCGGGGAGTTGTTACAGATTAAAACTTTAACTACCACGTTCAGTGCTTAACACAAACCATTTTTTTTTACTTAACTTTGTTCTAAGTTTCCTTACTGATAAAGAATATTTCTGATGGCCACCGGTTTTATTTGCGTATTCCTCGACAGCACTGCTTCAGAAATGTTGTAAACACGTTCCTTCAGATAATACTATATACACCGTTGAGCACGCCACCTTGTTCTCAAACTTCCAGTGGCCTCTCAATGAAAACTTTTTCGATGTAATCAAATAATGATTAGAGCTTACAAGTGCACAAAAAGAGTCAGTGCGGAAAGTTGTCATCGTTTGTTTTAGAGAGAGACATAAAAGAAACGACACTAAATGAAAACTTAGAGATTTCACATGTTGTTTGCTTTGAGGGCCATGGCACTGTCAACGTCTGATTCTTTTAAGCCGTACACTTCTCTGAATCTGTTCACAGCATAGTTTCTTTTCCGCTTGCGGTCTTGGTCATGGTGGCGATCGAGGCAGTAAGGTGGGCTGCCTTAAATAAAGATTTGAGCAGATTCCCTATTCCACACACGGATCTGACGTTTAGTTT
>JADBJO010021459.1:7500-12500 GCA_016801955.1 Conus betulinus
CTGCAATGAATGGAATTGTTGTGGTCGTGCTGACAGACAACGGAAGGTAATACCGCAGACTTTTGATGGTGATATATATAGTTATCGTTATTGTTATTGCTGAAATATCAAGTATAATGCAAAGATTCCACGGCTATATTTGATTTCCTTTGGAAATCATTTGTTGTATATCTTAATTTATTTTACACTCCAGTCTGTCCTTTCTTAAGCCTTGCAGACTTATTAGGTTAGTTATGTAGACAGTTTTTCTTTCTATTGTTCAGATTAAAAAAAAAAAGACACCTGTGTCAGAAATCTATTGACATTCGGCCGCACGTTGCCCAAGGAAAATGTCTGACAAGATTTACCTCGAAAACTCTTTTGCCTCAGTTTCGATGTTTCTCGTAGCGAAATGTGTTCAAGAAAGCTCATAAATCGCCAGCTTTCGGTTTGAAGTCATTCCTTTCCCTAGGTAACAGATAACTGCGGTAACATGACAAAATGGCACATCGAATAATCAGTTAGATCGTTATGTTATTGTAGCCCAAACAACAACAACAACAACAACAAAACAACAACAACAACAACAACAACAACAACAACAACAGACCGCCACAGATGAAATTCGACACGAACGGGCAAAAACGAAAATGGTGTCCAACTACAACAGCTCCTGCAATTGCGATTCCCTCAGCAAACAACCTTCGAAGGCTAAAAGGTTTTAAGCGCTTGCTGCAGCTGCGGCTTCCTACTTTTTCTCCCCCCCCCCCCTGAAGACCCCCTTACACCCGTGGCGAGTTATTGGGGCGCCAAACTGAAGACCAGTCCACCAAGTTCCTGCAGAACTGTCGATCCTGTGCCTAGGCGCGAGTCTCCACAACAGTTACTTTGTGTTCGGTCTGCACTGCAATGTTGTCAGTCCATCATGATCTTCTGTCTTTCCCTCCGCCTCCCTCCATAAACAGCTTCACGGAGGAACGGCTATATAGCAAGACCGCTGGCCTCTTCGCTCGTGTTCTGTGGCCATTACCGGCTTAGTTTTCTTTTCATGACCGATGTTGGTGGGACTTAGTGTGGCACTGTGTGTTGACTGATGGTCTGACGCACGTATTGATTCGTGATAATAAGATCAGTGTATCTGATGTTTAGTTTCTTGTGCAGAAGCATCAGTGTGTGTGTGTGTGTGTGTGTGTGTGTGTGTGTGTGTGTGTGTGTGTGTCCGCGCGCATGTATGTGTGTGTGTGTGTGAGAGAGAGAGAGAGAGAGGGAGAGAGAGAGAGAGAGAGAGAGAGAGAGAGAGAGAGAGAGAGAGAGAGAGAGATAGAATGTGTGTGTTTTGCGAGGTGACAGCCCTGATTTGTCGTCGGCTTATATAAGCAACATGATGTGTGTGTGTGTGTATGTGTGTGTGCGTGCGTGCGTGCGTGCGTGCGTGCGTGCGTGCGTGTGTGTGTGTGTGTGTGTGTGTGTGTGTGTGTGTGTGTGTGTGTGTGTGCGTGCGCGCGCAAGCGCGCGCATGTATGTGTCTGAGAGAGAGAGAGAGAGAGAGAGAGAGAGAGAGAGAGAGAGAGAGAGAGAGAGAGAGAGAGAGAGAGAGAGAGAGAGATGTGTGTTTTGCGAGGTGACAGCCCTGATTTGTCGTCGGCTTATATAAGCAACATGGTGTGTGTGTGTGTGTGTGTGTGTGTGTGTGTGTGTGTGTGTGTGTGTGTGTGTGTGTGTGTGTGTGTGTGTGTTTGCATGCGCGCATGCAGAATGAACACTTTCTGGGCAAGATTCAAGTCACACAGACGGTATAATTATGTTGGTGCTTCTTGAGCTAATGTCCAATGTGCTGAGTCACATCTCTTTGTCTCAGTCTCTCTGTCTGCCTTTCTTTCTGTCTCTGTCTGTCTATACCTCTGTCTGTCTGTCTGTCTCATTCTCTCTCTCTCTCTCTCTCTCTCTCTCTCTCTCTCTCTCTCTCTCTCTCTCTCTCTCATAGTGGATGACCACGTCATCTCTCTCGCTCCGATAGATGGCCCGCAGTGTCAGTGACTCGCTAAGGTACTGAGAAACCCCTGACCGACCGTGTTCAGATGCCTGTCCCAAAAGGTGGAGAGCCAACGGCTATCGCCGAGAAAAACTATACACATTATCCATCCCACACACCGCCTTATACATTGACCATCCCACACACCTCCATATGTATTGTCCATCCCACGCACCTCCATATCTATTGTCCATCTCGCGCACCTCCATATGTATTGTCCATCCAACGCACCTCCATATGTATTGTCCATCCCACGCACCTCCATATACATTGTCCATCCCACGCACCTCCATATATATTGTCCATCCCACGCACCTCCGTATACATTGTCCATCCCACGCATCGCCATATACATTGTTCATCCCGCGCACCTCCATATGTATTGTCCATCCCACGCACCTCCATATATATTGTCCATCCCACACACCCTCCATATGTATTGTCCATCCCACGCACCTCCATGTGTATTGTCCATCCCACGCACCTCTATATGTATTGTCCATCCCACGCACCTCCACATGTTTGTCCATTCCACACACTTCCATATGTATTGTCCATCCCACACACCTCCATATACACTGTCCATCCCACGCACCTCCCTAAACATTGTCCATTCCACGCACCTCCATATACATTGTCCACCCCACTCACCTCCATATGTATTGTCCATCCCACGCATCTCCATATGTATTGTCCATCTCACGCACCTCCATATGTATTGTCCATCCCACGCACCTACATCTGTATTGTCCACCCCACGCACCTCCATATGTATTGTCCATCACACGCACCTTCATATGTATTGTCCATCCCACGCACCTCCATATGTATTGTCCATCCCCACGCACCTCCACATACATTGTCCATCCCACGCACCTCCATATATATTGTCCATCCCACGCACCTCCGTATACATTGTCCATCCCATGCACCTCCATATACATTGTCCATCCCACGCACCTCCATATGTATTGTCCATTCCCACGCACCTCCATATGTATTGTCCATCCCACGCACCTCCATATGTATTGTCCATCCCACGCACCTCCATAAACATTGTCCATCCCACGCACCTCCATATGTATTGTCCATCCCACGCACCTCAATGTGTATTGTCCACCCCACGCACCTCCATATGTATTGTCCATCCCACGCACTCCATGTGTATTGTCCACCCTACGCACCTCCATATGTATTGTCCATCCCATGCACCTCCATATACATTTTCCACCCCACACACCGCCATATACATTGTCCATCCCACGCACCTGATCGAGTGCTGGCGTCGCGGCGTATCCCACGAGAATTTGATCTGGGGGTCTTGCTGCTAGGACTTTGACTTGCACAGCTCGGTTCGATGAGGAACAGAGGCTTCTTCTGCAGTTAGTGCACCGGTTGCTTCCCTTTGTTTACAAAACTAGGTTGTTAGCCTAGTGCCTACCTAACAGCACCTAATAGCATACCTATATATGAAGCTCAAAGATCGATACCTAAAGAGCTCTTGGTCTCAGATCAAGGATGAATACCTGAAGTGCCCTTGGACTCAGATCAAGGATCAAAACCTGAAGTGTTCCCAAGAGCTGCACACGACAGCAGCGCCAGCCAGACTGAGATCCATCTGGAAGGACAGAAACATCGAAATCAGTTCCAAGATCAGACTGATGCGCTCCTTGGTCATTGCCAGATTTCTCCATGCCTGTGAGACCTGACCTCTGGAATCTGAACCTGAGAGGATTCAGGCATTAGAGATGAGATGCTTCTGCAAGATCCGTGGCATGTTATACAAAGTCCGGCCGGAAAAGACGTTATGTCAACTGTTGAAGTAGTTTCAGGGAGGACAAATGCCCACATGGTGTTTCCAATCGTGTAATCGCGCGCGCGCGCATGCACACACACACACACACACACACACACACACACACACACACACACACACACACACACACACACACACACACACACACACTCACACGCTATTTCTGAGAAGTTCTCTTGACAGCATCCTTGAGAATTTTACTTTGTTTGTTGTTTGATTTTGCGAAGTGTTTACTACGCAGTGCTATGGGACATTTGTTATAGTTTGTGTTATGATTCAAATAGTTATTTAAAGTGGGGCTTTTCCATACCTTTTTTTTTTTCATTGTATTGTAAAGATTGTAAAGATGCTTTCTTTTCTTTTTTTTTTTTTTCTTTTTAATTTTTCTTTTTTTTTTTTGTATTTGATTGCAAGTTAACCAACCCCACCCACCCCCTCCTCCTCATGCTCCCCCTCTCCAAATCCTTTCCCTTCGTCTAATATCACTTAATGTGGAAAAATGTTAAATTGAAGACAACAGCAGCAACAACAACAACACAACACCAACACCAACACACACACACACACACACACACACACACACACACACACACACACACACACACACACACACACACACACACACATTGTTGGCAGCAATATGTGATGCATATAAAACAAAGATAGGCGCTAAGGATTCGTAAGACAATGCGTCAATGCTGTGATATCTGCTAATTACGCCTAAGGACATAGAAGAACTGCAAACAAACTCATAGAAACAGAATAACTGCGAGATGATTAGGCAGTGGGGACTAGCGCTCACATGAGGCTAGGAAAAACGCTCCTGCACCCCCTTTCCACCCCCACCCCCTCCTCACCGCCCCCACCTTCACTCCCTCGTTCCCTCCCTTCTTGCTCACCCCACTTTCCGTGCCCTACCACTATTGTATCTCCCTCCCTCAGCTCTCATTCCGGCACTATTGCCATGGATACATCTGCATCCTGGCTCCTTCGGTTCTGACGCCGATCCGGTTCAAGCAGACCACGGGGAGCGATTTGTGTCGGGTCGTCATGGAATCGCCCGTCGGAGACTTTGCCGCATGTACCGCCTGTGAGTCCCCTCTGTGGTATTCGGTGATGCTTTTAGTGCTGATCCTACATCTAATTCTGGCCACCCTATGACTCTGCCGCTGA
>JADBJO010021459.1:17500-20000 GCA_016801955.1 Conus betulinus
GTTTTGTCTCGTTTTTCTACCTACGAAGTATCTAGAAAGTAAAGGGTGAAGGTCAGATAAAAAAGAGAGATTCTCTCCTTGTGCGCATGTCTTGAATAACCCCCACCTTCTGCGCATGCCCACAAACACACTGACACAGACACACACAAGGACTGAAAAAGCAGCTTAACTAAAACAAGTTTGATAAAGCTATTAAAAGGCCAAAACATGATGAAGTCACACTCACACGCACACACACTAACACACTGACACTAAGTAACAATGACACACACACAGGCGCGAAGACAGATTTAGCCTACACACACACACACACACACACACACACACCAAGAGCTAAAGCAACTATCGTAGCAGACGAACTCGGGAGGTACAGACACACTTATGGGGAGGGGGGCTCCGTGTCTCAGTCTGTGCAAATCAAATTCGTGTCTTCTCGGAGACTGTCTGTCAGCTGGAAGATGTTGTGACGACGAAAACTGAACTTTGCGTGAAGTTCGTCATCATTGAACGTGTCCAATGGATTATTTCTGTCCCAAAAAAATAAGGTTTCTCCGCCAGTGAAAAACCCCCCACCAAGATGGCACACATGTTGGTTTTGATCTAACCCAGGGCGAACTCCTGCCTTATCCTCGTTGTACGTTACCCACCCCTTACCCACTGCAAACCACGAGGTTAAAGGCTACTATCGACATATGGATCCGCAAGTAACGGACCTTCGAGCTTACAACGAGGTATTTAGGTCATGTCCTCGTTACCCATGACATGTAAATACGGCCCCTGCAGACTGGCTATGCCAGTGGCTCTTGGACGACTGTATTTGCTCGAGAAAGAATGGTTCTTTTTAAACCTGCCCTCTGTTCTGTGCTTGCCTCTGTTCTGTGGGTGAATTGCTCGTTATCTGTGATGTATTGTTGTTATGGGATTCTGCACTACACCTTGTCTATCCTACTTGCTTATGATATGATGCTAATTAGTTTGTAGTTTTATTGGTGCAGATAGCGTCTTAGGAAGAACGATTCTTAACGAAACATCCTGAGTGTATTTAGAAAGTGTATTTTAAAGAGTTGTGCGAATGATTTCTTTTTTGAATGTCTAGTGAGTTGACATCAACGCCATGACAGCCCTGATATGGCCCTTTGCGGTCGGCTGGGCTATGAGCAACAATATACTTCTCTATTGCAGAAAGCTTCATCCAGGTGTGGGGGGTGGGGGGTGGGGTTAGAGTTGGGAGATTTGCGAGTAAAGTGTTCTCAGACGTCGACAGTGTCGTAAAGTTACAGGGGAAAAGATAGTTAAAGTATGGGTGTAGTGAAGGAATGTAATAACCCCGCAGAATTCTCGTTTTCCGACTAAAGAACAAACGGTACGTATCGACGAAGTCTGGCTACAGCGGAGGAGGAGGAGGGGGTGGGGGTGGGGATGAATAAGGGGAGTCGGGAAAGTTTCGGTAGGGAGGAAGAGGTTAGGGAGGGAAGGCTGTCATATGCAAAACATTCGCGAAAATATGCACAGCCTGCATGCTGTCTACAGTATTAGGCGTTGACGTGTTCTGTCTATGACTAAAAAGAAACAGAATGGATCCAGAATATGGGAAGGGTAAGAGAGAGGGGATAGAAGGAGCTAGACCTCATTCACTACCCCCCCCCCCCCCCCCCCCCTCCCTTTTTCCACTCTCTCTAGCCCTCACTTCCCTGACCTTCTGCTGCGTGCCAGAATTAGCCTGTACTTTGAGATAGAAAAGGATGAAAATAACAACGAACACACATTTTTTTTTTCAAGCCTTGCACTAAAGACAAAGAAACATGCATTCAAGTGCCCATTTTCTAAGGGAAAAAAGATAATTCGAGATTAAAAGAAAAACAAATGCTGCTGTTGGTTTTCTTTCTGAGCTCCACCCACCCCCCCTTCCCCCCTTGTGCCTGCCATCTTTGTCATCCCTGTCCTGTTTTGCAGAGCCTGGGGCTCCTTGGTGTATTCAGGTGGTAAGGGAGTCGTATACAAGTTATTTTTTTTCTACTTCTTCTCTTCTTCTTCTTTTCCTTCTCCTCCTCTTTCTCTTTCTCCTCCTCCTCCTCCTCCTCCCTCTCCTCCTCCTTCTCCCTCCTCTCCTCTCTTTCATGTCAGAAAGCTGACAGCTGACACTGAAGACGTCTGTATTCTTCGATCACTGCGGCGCTGTGGGATTATCCCGCTAGGATTTACTCTTGAGTGATTCAGATGGCACACCACATTGATTAACATCTCCTGGAAAGGCGCCCGCCTGGAGAGAGAGAGAGAGAGAGAGAGAGAGAGAGAGAGAGAGAGAGAGAGAGAGAGAGAACGACAAACAGAAAGAGAAAACGAAGAGGTGAAGTAGAGTTGAAAAAGAAAAAAAAATAAAGGGGGGGGGGGGGGGGGGGGGGGGGGGGGGGGGGGGGGGGGGGGGTTGGGGGGGGGGGGGGGGGGGGGTTCTGATATGGGGAGGGGGGTTCTGATATGGAGTTGGAGATAAACTTTGGAT
>JADBJO010021459.1:22500-29500 GCA_016801955.1 Conus betulinus
CACCTTCTCGTATCTTTTGAAAAGGTGGACAAGCATTCCGGTGTATTTTATGCGATGCACCTCTCAGTACAAAACACAATATAGAGTGTTAGAGCGTACATGATGTCAGGCATATTCCATCAAACCTATGAAAAAGATTATGAAACACGTTTTGTTGAAAGGAAGGATTTTTTTCTTTGAAATATCCATAAACAACATTGATTTGGAAAAGATGGTAGGCCTGATAAAGCCTCAATGACTGGCCAAGCTGTACACATGAATGTAATATTTGGTTTCTTTATATTCACCTTTCCTTTTAAATCGCCATTTCCTTTATTGTGCGTTTTTCCTCATTATCTGTACATCTTCCTTCATGTATATTATTTTCTTTTTTTTTTTTCTCACATCTTCTTCCTTGCAAGACGTTCTCTTTCCTCGCTTTTTCACAACGTCCTTCCATATCAAGCTTTTATTGTGCGCGCCTTCATCCATCTTTCGTTCCCTACTTACTTTGCATTTCTTCCATTCTTCGTCCTTTCTTTATCTTCACTTTCCATTCTTCACACTCTTCTTTTCTTCGTTACCTTCTCTTTCCTTTCTTTACCTTCTCGTTTCTTTCTTGATAGTCTTCTTCCTTTTTTTTTTTTTTTTTACTTATTCCTTCCTTTCTTTATCTTCTCGTTCCTTTCTTTACTTTTTCTTTCTTTACCTTCTCATTCCTTTATTTACCTTCTCGTTTCTTTCTTGACATTCTTCATCCTTTCTCTGCGTTCGCTTTCTTTTCTTTACCTTCTCTTTCCTTTTTTTTTAACCTTATCGTTTCTTTCTTCACCTTGTCTTTCTTTCTCTACCTTCTCTTTCCTTTGTTTACCTTCTCTTTCCTTTCGTTACATTCTTCTTCTTCCTCTGTTTCCATCTCTTTTCCTCCATACAATGCCACTTCCTGTCATTATATTCACAGTTCTTTTCCTTACATTTTTTTTAAATTTTTATTTTCATATATTTTCATTCCACCCAGGGCGCTCATTTTGCTTCTTTTTGTTTTCTTTAGAAAAACAATTATTCTTAATTCCTTTTCTTTTTCTTTGCATTATCCATTATGTACATTTTTTCCTCCTGTTTTTTACATTTTTTGTTCACTTGGAGTGGTGTTACCAAGGGGGAGATGCATTTCTTATGAGAGAGAGAGAGAGAGAGAGAGAGAGAGAGAGAGAGAGAGAGAGAGAGAGACGTGCTTGCGTTCATATGTGCTTGCCTGCGTGTGTGCGTGCGTGCGTGCGTGCGTGTGTGTGTGTGTGTGTGTGTGTGTGTGTGAGTATGTGTGTGTGTGTGTGTGAGAGAGAGTGAGTGTGTGTGTGTGTGTGTGTGTGTGTGTGTGTGTGTGTGCGTGCGTGCGTGCGTGTGTGTGTGTGTGTGAAAAATGGAGTGAGTGTTGTAGCGAAAACGTGACACATCGGAGACATTTCCCATGTAAAGGCCAAACAAATTACGTAGCTTACCAGGCCCAATGTGCCGTTACCATGCAAACTACAATGTGTCTCCTGCTCCTGATTCTTTAACAGCACACGCGAGACAAAGCAGATAAAGCCATCACAGGACCTGAGAGGTCAGTGGAACAAAGGAAATGGAAGGGGAATGGAAGAACCTTGTCGAAAAAAACTGACTGCACGGAAAGATGTATTTTATCTATTGAAAGCGTTAGCTTGTTATCATGCGGTATGGTGTGTGTGTGTGTGTGTGTGTGTGTGTGTGTGTGTGTGTGTGTGTTTCTTTTTTATGTGTTCCTGTGTATTTAGACGAAACTGCAATAAAAAGTCTCCATAAAATGCAAACGAATATTTGGTGCGATATTTGACTACATCTCTCTCTCTCTCTCTCTCTCTCTCTCTCTCTCTCCTCTCTCCTCTCTGTGTGTGTGTGTGTGTGTGTGTGTGTGTGTGTGTGTGTGTGTGTGTGTGTGGCAACATCTGTTACACGTCAAATGAAGAGATATTTTAATCTAGTTGCAAAGTGAAGCGACTGCGGGCGGAAATCTAAACACATTTTGAATAAATGTTAGCAAACCGCCAAAGGAAACGTGGACAAACGATTTACAAGACAAAACGCACGACGCGCTTCGACCTCTTAGGTCTTCTTTAGGCAAGACACGAAACAATTAGGACAACGAAAATGAAAGTGCGATCACTTATCTTCATTCACTTCAGCGCAAGATAGGCGGTGACTAACAGGTCGAAACGCGTCATACTTTGTCCTGTGAATCGTGTGCCCACGTTTTTTTTTCCGAGTTGGCTAACATTTATTTAGGATAAGTAAGTTTTGTAACAAAAGTATTCCAGTAATTGTTAGAGCTGCCTCTAGCCTTCACCATTCGCAGATACCTAAACACAGGGAAAAAAATGGGACAGACGTTGCGTTGTGTTTGGTGGTGCTAGTACTTGTCTTTAGAGGAAGAAGAGCTTAATTTCAAGTTAGCTTTCCCCCATTTATTTATTTATTATTTATTTATTTATTTATTTATCTGTTTATTTATATTTTTGGAAGTGAGAAGTCACGAGGAAAGTCTGGTGCTCTTAACAGAGCCCAGGTTTACCCGCCATTGTGATGTCAACGGTTATCTACTAGATAAATATATGCTTTTATAATGTTTGATTTTAAGGGTCTGATTTTTCTTAATGATATGCTGCCATGCTCAGGATGTGAATTGTATAGTGTGTGGACTTTACAGCCCTAAAGGAGGATGGGGCCGATGTGGGCTAGGGAGGTTTGAGGGCGGTTTTCTGTAGTTGGCCGGACTATAACGTAAAATATGAACTAGACGTTTCACACACACACACACACACACACACACACACACACACACACACACACACTCACTCACTCACTCACACACACACACACACACACACACACACACACACACACACACACACACTCACTCACACACACACACACACACACACACACACACACACACACACACACACACACACACACATCCATCTAAAAGAATCAGGACGAATGCATAAAATCATCTCTTTCTATACAGTTGCGACTAAAAGAAATGAATGAAAAAAAAAACCCTTCTCTCCAAGAAAGCCAGTAATCTTCCCTTCATATCACCAAATAAGAGCAAAAGACATCAGAACACATTCTCCAGACAGGTTAGTTGATTGTCACAGTAGTTCACAAGAACCGACTGGCAACGCGATGAGTCATCTTGCTACGATTCGACGCAAAATACCACAGGTCATTGTACTACCACCGCCCCCAGGTGCCCTCCTTCCCTCCCCTCTACCCCCCCCCCCCCTCCCCCTTTCCATCCTGACTCCCTCCCTCTCTTCGAATGACATAAAACTCTTTGCTGTTATCGCAGACTCCATGAGAACCTGGTTCAGAGTTGTCCCACCTGGTGTGATCTTTGAATTTCTGAAAGAGATCAGCATTTTTAAACTGATCTAAGATTTATGAAATATGAAATATGATTTTTTTTTTAGCGGAATTCCCTATGAGTTTTAGGAGGTGTGTTTTAAAAGGTTACGTGAATGATTTTTTAAATATCTATTATTTTGTTTTACTTGTGAGCTAACTTCAATGCGGTGACAGCTACGATATGGTCCTTTGCGGTCGGCTGGACTATACGCAACATTCTAGATCTCTCCTTCTGTTCAAATGAATCTGCAGTTAAAAGCACGGGTCTCAACCACGTTCTGACGCGCTACGGCAAATCGTTGGATTGCGACATTCCGTTGTGTAGCGTCTCTAGGAAAGTATAAATATAACCTGAACGTTCACTGATGATTCTCGCGCACACGTAATCCATCTGCCATGTCTGCTGAGGTTGTATAGTGTTTATGGAATCGGTCTTATGACTAGGAGCTTGCTGAAAAAAAAATACTGAAAACGGGGGCTAGTTTGAAAGTAGGGTAACTGCAGGTGGAAACTAAAAGAATTGCGAAGTGTTAGCGTCGCGGACTCCCGGCTGGGAGGTCGTGGGTTCGAATCCCATCAGAAGTCATGTGGGTTTTTCTGCCCCGACCGGCTCCTACCCAGAGCTGAGTTTGCTGACGGACTCAGTTGGGGAAGACTGGGACCACACAGTCGAGTTTCATCCACTTAATGGATGCGTTTCTGAGAGTGTTGCTCAAAATTCCTGACCAACACTGCAGGTGCCTGTATCTCTCGGGCCTGGTTGACGCGGGATATATTATGAAAGGAAGCGTAGAGTACAGCCCTGTCATGTAGTCTCAGACCGAAATGGAAATCCGTAGCATCATCTTAATCATCCTCCTTCTCATCGATCAGCATAAAAAAAAGAATGTCTCAGGTCTGTGGCCCTTCATGCCCTGCTCTCATGGTGACCTCAATTTCGATGTCCTCTCCACGTCTGTGGCCTTGGTTTGGTTCCGTCGGGGGTCACCGGTATCGGCGAGTCCATGGGGGCTGTCGTTGGACGGACGTGGTGGCGCCCTCTGGAGGGAGAGCTCACTCACGCCGGCTCCGCGACGACTAAGCAATTATTGTCGTCAATAGGGGGCTTAGTAGGTGCTGTCCTGCGTATGTTAGATCAGAACAGGCACCACTGAACACCAGCGAGTGACTCGGCAGCAGTGCAGTGTCTCCTCCGGTGGGTTGCCTCCTGACGACTTGACATTGACTGCTCCCTGTGGATTGCTGGTGCCGGGGCTGAGGCGGGGCCGACCGGGCTGTGGCTGTGGACGGGGTGTCGGAATGAGCGGCGTGGAAAAAAAAAAAAAAAAGAAAGATAACAACATTCAGGACAATTAAAACAGAGTACGGGCAATCCCTTATCTTCTCGAATTCGGCGCACGATGGGTTTTCATTGTCCTGAATGCTGTTTCTCTTGCCTGAAGAAGACCTGAGAGGTCGAAACGCGTCGTGTTTAATCTTGTAATTGGTTTGTCCCTGTTGTTTGGCGGACTTTCTAAAATGTGTTCTTTTTTTCTTAACATTCCGAAAACGATTAAGCAACGGTTTGAAAGGTCAGAGGAATATGTTTGCCTTTAGCTTGCCGCGTCCTTCTACATCACGGAGCACACGTTTTGTAGATTCAGTTTTTGCCGAAGGAACCCCCGTGCCTGTATTTGTTCAGAGGATGTTTTGAATAACACTCCAGTTATGATGTGCCCCTTCGGGACTTGCATAGCGTGACGTCAACATGCAGCAATGTGATTGACTGGGCGGCAGGTTGTTTGAACAATAAACAGCGCAGGGAACGTTTTGTTCCCTTTTCGTCTATGTAATTCTTTAATCAAGAAGAGAATTTTAAACAACTATAATGCATCCACGTGTGTTGTGCAGTTTTTTTTTCCATTGTTGTTTTGATTTCTTTTCTTCTATGAATCTAAGTTTTGCAAGCAAAAAAACTGCCGGTGGACAGTCATCGATTTTAAGGTACCTTTAGTGTACCTCTTTGTGGGCAAAACAAACAGAAGAAAAAGAAAGAAAGAAAGAAAAAACAAACAAACAAACAAAGCTTATGTTACTGTCATTTTTGTGTGCCCGTATTCGTTTGCTTTTCTTAACAAGAATAAAATTAACTTTGTCATTTGTTTTTTGAACTTATGAACAAAGAAACGAACAAGCAAAAGGAAAGAAAATCAAGAAAGAAAGCATCAGAGAGAGAGAGAGAGAGAGAGAGAGAGAGAGAGAGAGAGAGAGAATAAGGAAAATGAGAGAGAATAAGGAAAATGAGAGAGAGAGAGAGAGAGAATAAGGAAGGTTGAAATAAAGAAATGTAATTTCTCTTGTAACGAGAGATAATAAAGTTTTCTGAATCTGAATCTGAATCTGAAATAAAAAAAATACGTTGAATTGAATAAAACACAATAGATAAAACAAACAAAAAGGTCTGTCAAAAAAAAAAAAGACGGATAAAGGAGGGAAATGATAAGTTGATCAGTTGTCTGATCAGGAAGAGAAAATGATGACAACGATAACGATGGGGCTGATTCTGATGTTGATGATAACAATGTGTATTGTGGTGGATGCTGATGGAAAGAAACATTTTTTTGAAGTAAAAAGAGAAAGAGAGGACTATGAGGATTTGAAAATAAAAAAAAAAAGAAAAGACAATAAGAGAATGACCACGATGACGATGATAATGATAATGACGACGAAAATCATGAAAACGATGATTATATGAATATGATAACATGTGACAAAGAGAGAAAGGAGGAGTTTTAAATAAATACTGAAAACAAAGGGAAACAAATTGCACGGGAAGTGATTATCTTTCCATTTGTCAGTCGTCACTGTCAGTGTTCTTTCAAAAACCATGACTGCGTTTTTTTCCTCTTCTTTGTAAATTCCTTCTCCTCCTCCTTCTCCTCCTCCATCGTCTTTGTTCGTTTGCTAGTTTGTGTGTTTGTTCGCTCATTTGTTTTGTTTGTTTGTTTCCTTATTTTCTTCTTTCTTTATTTCAACCTTCCTTATTGTCCCTCCTGCTCCCCCGCCGCATCTTGTCCCTTCCCTCCTCCTCCTCTCTCCCCCATCCCTCACTCTCTCTCTCTCCCTCTGATCCTCTCTCTATCTCTGTTTGTCTGTCTCTGTCTTCTGTCTCTCTCTGTCCGTCTCTGTTTGTCTCTGTTGTCTGTCTGTCTATGTCTGTGTCTCTCTCTATCTGTCTGTCTGTCTGTCTGTCTGTCTGTCTCTCTCTCTCTCTCTCTCTCTCTCTCTCTCTCTCTCTCTCTCATCTCTCTCTCTCTCTCTCCTCTCTCTGTGGCAATGCAGGACTACGATGGGGAAGCAGAAAGTTAGAAAAGTTATGAGAGTGCATGCCGGCCACGTAGAAGGGAGCTGTCACACGCCCGCAGACAGCTGTGACTCTCTGCCCGTCAAGGACTGACCAGGGCGCCTCTCCACTCCCTGGCTGGTTGGCCTGGCTCAGAATCCACGCGGTAGTGTGGTCATTGCATAGTGGATGGTTCACTGCCTTTTTAACGCCATGCGCTCCGCACGGGAATCTTGAGTGCGGAACGTTCTTTTGCCAAATGTCGTGTGG
>JADBJO010021460.1:0-20000 GCA_016801955.1 Conus betulinus
GCTGTGCTTGGAATAAAATGTCATATAATATCGTATTGTGAAACAACTGTGGTAGTCAGCTGTCTGACATTTCATTAATCACACAAGCAAAAGTATTAGTTTTAACGATGTCATGTGGAGGTTTGGAAACCCAGTTTGTGGGCTAGCGCGCCTCGTTGTTGTTTCTAAGACAATTTCGGACGTGACTGATCTCACAATACATGCAGTTTCTGGGAATTTTTTGAGTATATTTGCAAGAAAAAAGAAATGGGAAACGTACCTGACAGGGTGACAGGTCTCACATGATAAATCCCCGGATGTCCTCTGGGCAATTAAGCCATCATGTGTTTTTTAAGTCATAATACTAGCACTGAGCACTGCATTATGATCTATTTATGCCTGCAATTGTTTATCATTTCTACTTTCTGAGTTCAGGGATGCTAGATGGGGTTTACATAATATCAGCCACTTTTCTGTAGTACATAAATTGCATTTTTTAGAAATGTTGTTGTATGGTGTTGCTCTTTTTATAATTTTCCATGATATGTTTAATCTATTTTCTTATCTTTAAGCTTCCAAATATATTTGCTTAATTCTGTTTGGTTTTTATATTTTTCATTTTGAAGGACTGTTTATGTTTGCATATCTGGTTTTAAAATGGTTAGCCGTGATCCCTATGTATGTTTCTTTATCACTGTCTGTTGTTACTGTAGCTTGGTACACAATATTATTGTAGAGACATTTGTTATTCAGAGGGCACTGGTCTTTTTTTGTGCAATTACAAGATGTCCTTTTCGTCACCCTCTTTGGTTGTATTGCTTTTGGTTTTATTGGAAGAATCAATTATATTTTTAAGGTTGGGCATACACGAGTACGATAGCTTGATGGTGTTTTTATTGAATATTTTAGATAGTACATGTTCTTTTTGGGAATGATGTTATAAGGATTCTGAAGAATTCTTTTCCTACGTTAGTTTTTGTTCTTCCATCATATGGAGGGTTATACCATATAATCTTTCTTTTCCCGTTTTTTCTTATTGCTTCATGTTGTTATCTGGGTTACAATATTGTAATTTGTAGTTGTAGCCACTTTTTTCAGCGCCTCTTGGTATTCGGCTGCTGCACGATAAATGCTTTCTCACTGCATGACAGTTTAGACAGTCTTTTTTGTTTATACCATTAGGTATGGTTTTTAGAAATGGAGGGTGGATGGTTACTTTTGATGTCTACGTAGACAGGTGTGTCATTAGCTTTTTTATATGGTTTGTATGTATGATCCTTAAGGTCTAATGTTATGTCTAGATAATTTACTATTTTTTTGTTGGCTTCTACTGTGATTTTTAGGTTATGGCTTTGGAAATTTTACAAAGTTCTTTTTTCTTGTTTTCAATGATTTTTGGTTTATTGTTTAGCATGGCAAGGCCGTCATCTCTCTGTATAAGCCAACCTGTTTACCAAGTATGTTCTTTATATGAGACAACATGAAGAGTCCAACTAATTCACAGGTTTCAGCTCTATCATAAGATCCCATCGTGACATCGAATGTGGAATGTTTGCTGTTTTTTTTTTTAAATTTTTTTTATCCAAGTTTCATTGTTGCTATGAAGGAGGGTTTTCTTAGTGTGGAAAATGATTTCCATCTCAGATCTGTTATATTTGTATATTTGTTGGCGAATCTTAGAGCTTTAGTAAGTAATTCCTCATCAATAGAAGGATAGAAATCCACTATGTCAAAAGTAATGACCACTGTTTTTTTTTTTTCTGTTTCTTCAGTTCTTTAAACCATTGGATAACTTCATAACTATTTTTCCAGAGATTATATTCAGTGTTTGTTTTTATGTCCTTTATTGCTTTTTCCAGGATTTTTTAAAAACTGATTTTGCCTAATTCAGATTTTGATGGGTTTATTAGTCTGCAAGTAGGGTTGTTATGGAAGTTAGGTTTGTGGTCTTTAAGGGTTATGAAAGCTTCTTTTATTGCTGTTGTTTCTATTCTATCACCTAAATCCATATGGTGCACACGTTCATTTTCTTTTTTGCAGATGTTTGTCATATATAGTCTTACCAGCTTGTTTTATAATTTTTCTGAATATTGGTATGTCGCTCCCTACTTGGTTGAGCACTTTTAACATTCTGAGTGGCTTTAAACCCATATATATATATATATATATATATATATATATATATATATATATATATATATATATATATATATAATATATCTTGTGACACACACACACACACACACACACACACAGAGGGGGGGGGGGGGGGGAAATCGACAAATTTTTCACAACGTGCTTTTTAACCCAGGCCCGCTGTGGTTATGTGAACGACCTTACGTCACTTGGGATTGGTTCAGCGTTGTTCAAACAGCCAGTCACTTTAAACAGAAGAGAGAGACCAACAGTACGGTTGCAGTTGTGTGTGCTGTCACGGTAAGAGAACTTTGAATTTTTACAAAGGGAGACATCAATGTTTTTTTTACAAGAACGTGATGTTCGCAAATATATTTTTTCAACATCAAATAGCATTCGATTAATTTGAAATGTTACAGGTTTCATGGTATTAATTCAGCTGTATATTTACCCCCCCAACGTCTCCACCTCTTCTTTTGTTTTATTCTTTAGTCCCAGGTTTTCATTCTGGGCAAGACAATGTTTGTGACGAGATCAAAAAGACAAGCGACCATTTTCTTCATCCTTTGCTTCCTTAGTTCTTTCTCTTGATTCGAATGTTGTCTTGGCCTGCCTGTAAAACATCGCATTGCCAAAATGTCATTTTTTTCCCCTTCATTTGGGTGACTTTGTGATGCTATTGCTGTCTTTGCTTTATAGAGTCTGAAAGGAAATCTTAAATGAGGGGGGGATAAGGAAATCGTAAATGCGGCAGGGTACAGCAGTAAGCAAATAAGGTCACTCATTCTCCATGATGAAATAACTACACACCTTCATCTCCAAACAAACGTTTGCTCGTTATACCAAATGGCTTTGCAGGAACACGCAGAGCACACAGAACACACAAGGCGACATCTCCCGTCTCCTTCCTGGTGCTTTGTGCTCTGACGTGGCATTTCCGCTAGGCACAGCATCACTTGAATGTATGGTTTCAAAATCGAAAGGAAATAAGTTTGAAAATCTGCTGCTGTGAACAACAATGTGTGTGTGTGTGTGTGTGTGTGTGTGTGTGTGTGTGTGAGAGAGAGAGAGAGAGAGAGAGAGAGGAGAGAGAGAGAGAGAGAGAGAGAGAAATGCATACTTATTTGTTTCGTTTTGTTATTTTGATTGTAATTTATGCATGTCGTCTTAAATGCAAAGAGCCATTCCGTTTCAGATTCAGATTCAGATTCAGAAAACTTTATTATCTCTCGTTAAAAGAGAAGTTACATTCGTGACCGCTGCCCTAAAAGTTAAGACATACATAGCTACAAACGTGACACTGAAAATTAAAATTACTTTCAAACAAAAAAAACATGCGTGTATCACCAAAATGGGAATTTCAATCTTTCTCTCCTTTTTTGGTAGTACAAATAAAGAATGCACTCAGCCACTCATAATTATTTATATATATATATATATATATATATATATATATATATATATATATATATATATATATATATATACATACATGTGTGCACGTATGAGAGAGAGAAGAGAGCGAGAGCGAGAGAGAGAGAGAGAGAGTGATTTATCATTAAAAATCATCCTGCAGCACTGTTGTTATCCAATGAGAATCACTCATCAAGGTTCCCATTTAAAAAAAAAAATAGTAACAATGATGATCATCCTGTAGCAATGTTATTATGAAATGGCCATCACCCAATAAGCTTTATTATCATTATTTATATATTCATTAAAACCCCCTGTGTGTGTGTGTGTGGATGTGGATGTGGATGAGTGTTTGTACATATGTGTGTGTATATGTGTGTGTGTATGTGTGGGATAGTGTTGACTTCACCTATGACAATGGTCACAATTCATCAGTCACTGACATTTCCAATTTTCTGCTCAATTAGCATTACCATATCAATGCTATCATGTAATTTCACTCACGACAATGATCAACATCCTATAGCATTGTTTATCCCACTTACGACAATGATCACCATCATCATTTAAAAAACAAAAGAAAGAAAGAAACACACACACACACACACACACACACACACACACACACATATATGTGTGTGTGTGAGTGTGTGTGTGTGTGTGTGTGTGGTGTGTGTGTGTGTGTGTGTGTGTGTGTGTGTGTGTGAGAGAGAGAGAGAATGGGTGTGTATGTATGTGATAATTCCCACAATTAGTCTCTTTTGACCATAATTCACCCATAATACCTCCCCTCTCTTCCCCCCCCCCCCCCCCCTTTTTTTTCTTCAACAACACTATTTTGCATGAATTTCTCACCCCCCACCCACCCCACGGTTACGTTTGTGTGGGTGGAGAGATATGAACGCTCTCTCTCTCTCTCTCTCTCTCTCTCTCTCTCTCCTCTCTCTCTCTCTCTCTCCGTTCCCTGCTCCCCCCCCCCTTCCCCATATTCTGTCTACCCCCCACCCACCCCCTTTTTTTTCCCTTCTAACGACATCTTACCTCCCATTGTTCATTTCCGTTCTCTTCCAATCATTACTCACAGCGCCACATACAACTACCCACACATAACTACTATCATCACCATCACCACCCATTAAAATTGTTCATTTATTTAATTATGCATTTATATCTTTTATATTCTTTATTTACTTATTTTATTTTATTTATTCATTTATTTATTATTATTATTTTATTTATTTATTTTAACTTATTTGGTATTATGGGTGAAAATGAATGAATGTACAGCATACGACTCGCTTTTTTTCTGGCGACCATCTTAAAAATTGCTCAATATACACAAATTTTACTTTTTTTTTTTTTTTACATATAGACCTGTACCTGGTTATGTTCAAGGCATGAATTTTGTCCTTCTCAGCCAGATTTGGTGTTTGTAGCAGTAAATGAACAATCATGCAAAATATATTCCAATTTTTGTGTCGGCCATTGAAAAATGCCCCAAAACGTTTTATACAAATTTTTCTTGGTGGCTCTAAGTCAGGTTTTGTTCAGGACATAAAACTGGCCATCTCTGCCAAATTTGGTGCTTGTTGCATGGAGTGCATGATTTTTCGACATAGAACCCCCGCTATCACTGAGTTTTTATCAAATGTACTTGACATTTCCTGACTTTGTTCATAGCATATCGTGCTTGCCCTTACCGAATACTGTGGTGTTTTGTTTGTAAATAAAGAAGTAAATGAACAATAAAAACGTTGTTTGCTGCAGGTGAACCATCACAGCCAGAAGCGGGGTACTACTGAACACCAACGAAGTGACTCAGCATTAGGCAGCGTCTCCACTGGTGAGTTTTGTACTACAGCGGCCAAATACTGATTACCTTGGGGTGTATGCATCGCGTGCGACAAGAAGACGACCCTGGCTGTGGTTGTGTTAGGGGAGATAAGCGAGGCTGGACACAATGGCTTTGAGAGGGCAAGGAAGAAGCGACAGAAAACGGAGCTCGCTCGTACCTGGGTCATTAATGTCTGGGTAGAAGTTAGCCGAAAACAACAACAACAACAAAACAACAACAACGACAACAACAGATCCCACATGTAAATCCCATGGCGGTTGCTAAAATAGACCAAAAGAGAAAAGAAAACAAATGGGGGTGGAGGATGGGGTGGGTGAGGGAGGGCTTTTTTACTAAAACCCCAGATTTTGCAACCGGTCAAAATAGCTACAGAAATAATTAGAGAAGTTCATTTGAATAATTCTAGTTCATCAACATTCTCTCTCTCTCTCTCTCTCTCTCTCTCTCTCTCTCTCTCTCTCTCTCCTCTCTGTGTAGATAACAATACACACACACACACACACACACACACACACACACACACACACACATACGCGCGCGCGCGTATGCAGACACAGAGACAAACATGCGCACACACAAGACAACAAGACTTGCATAAGTACACAGTGCTTAATTTTTGCTGTTAGGTAGCAAATGCTATTTTAGTCACACGGATCATACTTGACACAATTTGAAAAAAAAAACTTCCATGCTGCAGAATCATATTTTCAGTGTCAAGGTGAAAGTTCTCATTTGACCTTGGACATGTTGTGCATCCGTTTTAGATGTTCAGCAGAGACTGCCTTATTCTTTGCCTGTCAACTGGCCAGTGTTGTTTAAGAAAGGTTAAAATAAGCTGAAATATTGCCATTACCTTTTAGTTGTTATGTGGCTTCAGTTTTTGCACCTTTTTGTTTTTTGGTCTTGAGGTGTGTGTGTTTGAGAAAATTCCCTTTGTTCGACACATTTTTCTTTTCATTTTCAGAATATTTTCTTAATTTTGCAGATATGATTTACCTTCTAGAATTAGGATGTCTGAGTCCACAAGCATAGTTGCATTCAGATCACATTCCTTAGTATGTTGGCTGGCTGTTCATTTTGTGCTGCAAGAGAATGATATCAATGTCAGAAAACTTTCACTGTCATTGGAAGGTAGTGAGTAGTTCATGGCAATTTCTAATCCTGTGATCACATAACATCCCCCAGGACATATTTTATCTATGTTGACCAGTGTCCTGTAAATACATGAACATTTTGTTTGCTATTTAACCATTTCATACAGTTTGAAATGTTCACAGAGGGAAGGTATCCACTCACACAATGAATACATCACAGGATATACTGTATTACATGTCATAACAGCCATCAGATTGTTGTACAGTAATCCATATCATAATAGCCATCAGATTGTTGTACAATGATCTGTCATCATCTAATTGTTGTACTAGAATCTACATGACTATTGTATATTTTGTGCTGCAAGCTTTCTGAAAGAAGAAACATAATTAGCTTTTCAATCTTTTTCTCAAACAACAGGAAAGCTAAAGTTACAAATGTTTGTACATTTCTGGTGACCCGAAATCGGTTCACATAAGCTCAAAGTTTATAATCGGAGATGAAAACAGACTTCCTGACATGTTTAACAAACTTATGCAGACAGCACACATTAAGCGTGGATCCAGCGCTTGAAATGTTCAGTTTATCAAAACATGACAACTTAATGCGCGCGCGCACACACACACACACACACACACACACACACACACACATGCACGTATGTACGCACACACACACACACACACGCGCACACACACACACACACACACACACACACACACACACACACACACACACACACACATGCCACGTACTACACACACACACACACACACACACACACACACACACACACACACACACACACACACACACACACACACACACACACACACACCCTCCCTTTTAAGACAACCAATTGCAAAAAAAAAAAAAAAATTCCATTCACATGACTCACTGCATGACACTTACACACACACTAACTCGGTCACCCCCCCCCCCCCCCCCCCCCCCCCCCCCCCCCATCCTCCACCCCAACAGACATACACTTCCATACTCATGCATTACACTTGCTAAGTGCCTTACAATATTGCTTGGGAATAACACCAAACCTTATACATGATATATGTACTTCCACATTGGGCTATGCATGATAACGCACACACGCACATCTACACATTTGGATGTTTGTACATGCATGCATACAACACACACTCCTTCTCCCTCACACCACAGTGGCACACACACACAGTAACATACACATGTAATACAGTGATACACACCGCTTTTACTGCAGGCTTTTCAAAAGTATTCCCATCATGTTTGACTCACCTCTGATACCTTGGATCAGGTCACTGTCAACACCAACAATCATGTCGATCAGCTCGTCTGTGGGGTTAGAGGGCACTGCCCCACTGCCTGTTTTCATACGGCCTGCCGCTCCATTCCGATGGTCTCTCTCTTTAGATTTGTCCATTTTTCACGGACTTGCAGTCAGGGAGCATAATGAGTGCCGTGGGCATTTTCTGCTGAAAGCAAGCCACCAGTCTAGTTCTCTTAAGGGGACCCTAAAGAACAATACAAATCAGGGTGGCAGTCTGGCAAACTGCTCTGGACAGCATTATGAGACATTACATGAAGCAATAGATTTGATGCAAACTTTTCAACGAAGTTTGGGAGTAGGGGGAATATAAATGACCATAAGTCTGTCTAGAAATGACTTAGACAGACATATGACCCATCAAACTTTTGCTTTAATACACTTTAGAAGTCTAATAGTTGGTATGCAAATTAGGTCATTTGTGACGTCACCTGGGGTCAAAAGGTCATGGATTTTGTACAGCGCTTAAAATCAGGCAGCCGGCTAGTGGTGCTAACAATATGAATTCAAAATGAGAAACAAAATGTTTTATAGGCCTGAAATTTGTTTCATAGGTATCATTATGTAAAACCAAATCACCCATGATCGATTAATTACCAAGGTGTTTTTTTGTTTAAGTCACTTTATTACACCTAAATAATGTGTCTATTGTACCTAAACCTAAAAAGTTACTTTCAATGTGCAACAGGCTTACAAGTATTGTCTACAGTACTGACAATTCACAAGTAATGACGCTCGATATGAAAACTCTTGTCCCCAATACTGAATCCTCACATGCAGTGTCCACCATATTGAATCTGCACACGCAATGTCCACCTTACTGAATCCTCACAGGCAATTTCCACCATATTGAATCCTCATAGGCAATGTCCACCCCACAATATACATCAACTACACGTGTTGCTACTTCATGTGCATTTCCATATCCACAGGTTCTGGCACGTAAGATAAATTACTGAAACATGTCGCCATCTTCAACCCTATCCTCCTCTTCCTCATTTTCCTCATCCTCATCCACTGGGTGCAATGTTCCATATTTTCACATGCCACCTCAACGTCGGAACAACCACACATATCAGTGCAGCTCAACCCTGCCTTCTGGCAGCTGCACCTTGCAATTTTGCACCTTGTTTTTTTGTGCTGCCACACTTCACCAACTGGAGTACAGATTTTGGTATTGGAAGTTCCGTGATCATGACTGGAGTCTACGCGTCCCCCTCTAACTGCCAGCCATATTCTTCTGGTGATGGGATCTCTGGGTCTGCAACTATGTCATTGTTCCAGATAATGACCTGGCTCTGAGCCCGTAGAATTGCTTGACGTAGTGCATCCTGTGTAGGTGGCAACCGTTCCGATTGTGCCTGCTGCTTCTTAGTAAACAGCCACCACCTCATCTTGTCTACTTTTGAAATCCGAGTTGGGGTAGATAAACCTGACAGATGAACTGCTCTAAAGCAGAATATATGTCATCACTAGGCATTAACGTTGTGCCCAGACTTGCAAGTGCAGTTACGTTGTCATCCGTGGCATCCAGGAAGCCTTTCCAGAGAGCATGTTTGCCCCTTTCCGGCAAAACTGCCTGTATTGTCGGCTCCACTAATAGCATGGAATCCTGGCAAAGCTGCCGCTTTTCTAGGTCCAAGAGCTTCATAGATCGGTTGCAGCGTGATGACACGGTGCCTATGACCAGTTCCAGTTTACAAAGTTGGTGTCCTTGCATAGCTCTGGACACCATCGGATTGATAGAACAAAGACGTCAGTATCGGTGAATGGATGTTGATGCAGGGTGCCCCACAGGTTGTTGCTCCTGCAGCATGCAACAATAACTTTGTATCTGCTTCTTCCTGATTACTTTGGAGGTGGCTCATGTCCCGATGAGATGCCTTGCACTGCGACCCCCATGCCACTACGATGTGCTTTTCAGTGGCGCTTGCCTCCTCAAGCATCTTTTCAGCAAGGTAACTTGTGAGTTTCATTTTCGTCTGCACACTTGAGAGAAGTGTTTCATGGGTACCTTCGATATGTTTGTTGTGTCTGTTATGTGATAGGCTATTGCTGGCTGGCTGGCTTGCCTCCTGTCCCGGGTTGCCGTCTTCAATGACACTGGGACGTCATATCGATCGAATATCAGTCGTACTTCATCCACGTCACTATACCGCTCCAATATGCGGTTGATGAAGTGTTCAGCTAGTTGACTGCATTTCTAATGTAGTCTGGCTTTTCCATTGACTGAACCTCTGCCATTGCATCCACGATTGCAACCCTAATTCCAGCAGGTCTGCCATCTTCTGAGTCTGCCTTTTCCCCTGTATGTTCAACTGTAGCAGGCCCCGGGCGCAATGCTGTTGTCTTTGTCCATCTTCTCAAGTATGGTCATTAGATTGCTCTTCGCGTGTCAGTGTAGCATTGTTCCATCAGCTGCAAACATCGACCTGGGCACAACAGAGAGCTCTTGCCTACCTGCTGTTTCCTCCAGATTGATCTCTGGTCTTGACTTTGACACCAACAGCAATCGAGCAGATTCCTGTCTTCTTGCAGCTTAATCATTTTGTCGCTGGTTTTCACTTTACTTTGCTTGCCTGTGTTTTTCCAGGTCTGCAGTTTACGTTTCTCCATAGGGGCCCATAGGTTGGTTGTTCTTGACTTGATGCGATTCGAAACAAACTCCTTCAGGAGCTTGCTGCCAAATCAACCTTTGCTTACATAGATCCGTCCTGACCATCTCGGGCATGACTGCCTTTGTCACCAAATTGTAGAGCTCACCAGATTCCTCGGTGAATGGACTGGGTAAAGTTTTTCAGGGGTTACAGAAAGGGCTTCAGTGTTCTTTTCTTGTCGTATGAGCACTGCAGGTGAGAGTGCATGGTGACGCCTTTGCATAGCTGACGGTGTTCCAGCCGTTTCTTGAGCTTCCCCAGCAAGTCTCGCTAGTTCTGGCGAGATGAGGAAGAATTTGGAGCGAGCATTGTCATTCAAGGTGATACCTACAAGTCTAGCAGCTACTTTCGATGAGCGATTGATATGTTCCAAGGCATGATCAGCACCAATGGCACAGAAAGGCACATTTGGGTTCTTGTTTACTACCCAGTTGCCGTGCACGAACTCTTGGTAGATGTCAGCGTCTGAGGCTTTCATTGATTCCATATCTGCTAGGTAGAGTGGGATCATCCTTGCATAAACGACCTTGTCATGAGCAAAGAAGTGCTTTGTGAACTCCTCAAGCGCCTTCAATTGTAACTCCCAGTCACCCGTTCTTACAGATCTGATGAAGAGTATCATCTCCAAACCATCTGCATGTACTGGCGCAGGATGAGTGGCAGTGGCTTAGTACCATTCTCAGAGTCGAAATTTCTCCGTTTCCTCTATCACTTTCTTGGACTTGAACACCTTCAGAAGATCTGAGTGTGTTTGATATATATCCTCACAGCTACCATCTGCACATGATCGATCAAGCTGAACAGTATTCCAAGATAAGAACTGATCTGGAAAGGATATAGAAAAAAAAAAAAAAGATAAATTAGTTTGATAAATGTAGCGATTCTCCGGAGCTTTTCTTGGACTCTGCGACGCTATTCAATCTTTGAAAATTTGGCACAACAGCCAAAACTGTGTGGCCACTGGTGATGTCATCAATGACCCAGTTTGGATTTCATTTAACTAGACGTGTAGATTGGACTAATGCAAGAACTTAATAGATCATCTGTTTATCTTGTCATTCATTTCAGGCGGTGTTATGGCCATTTATACTTTGTCTTTACCCCTAAATCATTTCATCGTGACTATTGAAACTTTGGCCTATTTTTCTTAGCCACAGAAAAAGCTACCTTGCTAAATGCTTGATCATAGGTGATTCGATTTACATACTGATACCTATGAAACAAATTTTAGGTCTATAAAACATTTTGTTTCTCATTTTGAATCATATTCTTAGCACCACTAGATTCGGGCTGCCTGATGTTTTAAGCGCTGTACAAAATCCATGACCTTTTGACCCCAGGTGACGTCACAAATGACCTAATTTGCATACCAACTATTTAGACTTCTAAAGTGGATTAAAACAAAAAGTTTGATGGGTCATATGTCTGTCTAAGTCATTTCTAGACAGACGTTATGGTCATTTATATTCCCCCTACTCCCAAACTTCGTTGAAAAGTTGCATCAAATCTATTGCTTCATGTAATGGTCTCATAATGCTGTCCAGAGCAGTTTGCCAGACTGCCACCCTGATTTGTATTGTTCTTTAGGGTCCCCTTAAGAGAACTAGACTGGTGGCTTGCTTTCAGCAGAAAATGCCCACGGGACTGGTATTTCATGCAACATGCCCCCCTGACTATTAGTCTCGTCTTCGACATCGTTGTTTACTCCGGAAATGCAGGAAATAGGTCGCATACGCATGCGCTGAGAGCGAGAATTACGGGAATCCCCTATCAGTCTAAAAATAGTCGGCCGGGTAAATAACCGACGACAGACCCGGCTCATGAAATAGGTTATGCCTTCTAAACCGGCGGGTCCAGTTTTAACCGAAAAAAAAACCGGTTACGTACCCGCCGGAGGTAAAACTACCGGAGGTCAAAGCAGTTTGTTTGTCCATGACAATACCACCCCTGTTGGGCCAGTAGGCCTCTTTTAATTAATGACATGGGTCTGCACTAAACGTAATGGCAGCAGACCTGTGTGTATTGGGCTTCTGCAGAGCCTCATTTTCCAAGTTCGTATATTTCTCAATAGCCTCACAACAATTATTCCGTGAACAATCTTGTCATGTCTGTTTTCAGGTCACAGAGAGAAGAATGGATCATAACAGCGACACTGAAAAGTCACCTCACTCTCCGGAGGATCCACCTTCCACCAAGCAAAGCACGAGTACCCCAGCTGTGTGCTGCCAAGGGAGACGGACCACCATGACCAGCTAACTTGGCGGCTTACCAGAGCGTGGTGTTGGTTTTTGCTCTTGTTCAAGATCCCTGTGCTCCCAGTCCCTGACGAGGTCGCCTGGCGTCACTTGTTGCACTTGTTTAAGGTTGTCCTCCATCATGCAGTGCCCCCCCCTCTGTGTGGACTGACAGTCACCATTAGCGCATCCGTCACGTATGATCGAGCTTATCCGACGCTTACGTGATGAGTTTCTTCAACCCGCCCCCCCGATTACTGATGAAACGGATCCGGAGTGCTAGCTTTACCCGCTTTTGGTGCCAAGGATAGCAGTATGGTTAAAAGATATGAAGGTATTTTCCAGCGCACGCACCAGTGTGTTTCTTTTTCCCTTGTATGACAATGTCACAGGAGTTTTGTGACATGTTGTCAAAGTTTTACTTTCAGAGAGAAATCAAAATGAAAACTGATGGATTGGGCACATGATCTTGCATCCTCAACAGTTAAGGGCCGGCTCATTGCAACATTTCACGGCCGAACTCTCTTTACACCAAAGCCTCGTCATTTTCACGCTAGCTTATGATAAGACAAAGTCAGTTCATCTCCACACAAGCATTTCGTTTTGATTACCTCATTGTTACTAAGAGTGTGATTTTTGAAACTGGGTAATTAAAAACTTCTACTTTGGCTGAATCTACTTACTAGACACTGACTACTGTTTTAAACTACTATACCTTACGGCCATCCCATCAGTCAATCCCCAGATTGGGTCTCAAATTGGTGTCCTGCAGACCGAGCGCTGGTTGTAGGCAGTAACATTGGGGCAGCAGGAACAAACAGCTGGCAAGAGCCTATTCAGTCTGTCCCCATACACACAAACCTCACAGCAGCTACTACTAATTTCAAACTTCATGCTCCTACCTCTGCTGCGTGGAGATTTCCTAGAAATGACGAGGCCTAATTCCATTACTAGCCCTCCATAAATTGTCGATGCCAGCCATAAACGCCCAGTGAAGAACTTGCTGCTCAAGACAAAACTGTCCGATTTTTGCCCTCGGGCAGAGGCGGAGCCCAACATTGCGCAGTCCTCGTCATCAAGCAGTGGACGAGGAGGGAGGAAAAAGTTCAGCTGGGAGGCTTTCCCCGCAGAGTGGTTGTCATCACAGGAGGCATTCCAGGCCCTGCTTGAAGCATCCTCTGACATCCAGCGATCAGCGTGTCTTTACGTGACCGTTGATGTTATTTTGTTTGCAAGCACATGCCCTCACATGAAAGTCAAGTCGTTAGTAATGAAATACAACCGGAAACCGCCGTTGGTCAAACTGGAACAGTCTCTTTTTCTGGTACTAGTTATCTGACAATCTCTCTGACACTAGACCGTGCCCAGTTTCCCAGGTGTGCAAGGAACCCCACAAAAAGAGTTACCCTTCAGTCATATATGTCTCTCTGCTGTATGGAATCCGTGAGAGTCTGGCAATCCAGGAAACCAAAGTTCCATGGGATGGAATGTCCCTCAAAGGTAGAAGGAAGACCGCAAAGAGGTAAGGGCACTTGAATGTCCCCACGCCGCTTAGTTCGACCCCCCCGCAAACACCTATCCATGCCCCACACCACAAACACATCCCCCCACCCACCAACTTAGTTCCACCGACACGCCCGACCCCCCACACCCCCTCACCCCTTCCACCCCCTGTCCCCCTGTCCCTCAGGCCCCGCCGAACCCCAGCACCAGCAAAAAAATCCAACCCCCGGCTTGTGCTGTTGCCAGCTATGCCGTCGTCACTGGCAAGTTTGCTCAATTCGTCATAAGGAGGGAACCGACAGAGAGAAACAATGGACTGGACCACTGTCTAGAGTCACTTGTTTGGGCAATGTATTCCATGTTGGGCTATTCCTGATCCAACGTGCGCAGTACCGCCATCTCATAGGATCCATATTGACGACGAATAATGAAATACCGTGGATAAACCAAGCGTGAGTAAGACTGTCTAATAGGAGAGTCCTATACCCGTTCTGTCCCTCGGGGGGGGGGGGGGAACTGATACGGTCATGAATTGACAGAGTTACAAAAAATCAGAAGTTTTAAATCAGGGGCATGGCTGTAAAAAAAAAAGAACAAAAAAGAAACGAGGTCACTGTTGAGAGCAGGGCAACTAGAAGGACACGGAATTTGAGACATTTTTTTTTAGCTTGATTCAGATTGATGCGCGGGAGAGGAACGATGATTTAAATGATGCCAGGCACACATGATCTTCCCATTCAGGGTGAATAAATACATGATACAGCAGTGGTTCAAAGCTTTACATCTACAATATAGTCTAGGGTCAGCCAATTGTGTGCGACAGGAAAGGTAAGCAAACACTCCCCGAGATGCAAACCCCATAACAAAGAACGAACCTCGACTGTGCACTCCCAGTGTGAGCCTTTCAGCACCTCTACTCAGTGTAAATCGTCGTGACAGGAAAATCACTCAGAAATACATGGCTTGTGAGTGGAATCGAGTGGACCGCCTCCGTGACGTAAATCCGCGAAACTTAACCACTTCACCACGGTGGCGGGTGAGAGCCCCCGACTGTTCTTGTATCAAACATTTATGGATCTAACTTGCTTTGTTTTCCCCTCCCCCCGCAATAAATGGCTCTTAATGGAATCGAACCCACATACTCCTGGAGGGAACAGCGAAGCTAACAACTTCACCACGGGGGCTGGTTGAGCAGCCCCGAACTTCTGTATCAAACATGTATGTATTACTACTTGCTTGTAGAGTATACTTTATTTATTGCTTGCTCTTTTTTTTAAACCATGCATGTTGTTCCTTTCTTTTTTCTGTGGACATGGAAAAGGCCAGTATTATGACATTTTGTTTAAGTTAGTCACAAAGTGAGGCGGCTGCAGGCAGAAATCTTTATAAATCTTAAAAGTTTATGTAAGAAGTTCGCCAAACATGAACAAACGAACAGAACGTATTTCCAGCGCATTGCCATTTTGTTCCCCATATAAGGATTTCGGAGGAGTTTGTGACATGGTGTCTCAGTTTACTCAGGGAGAAAGTCAAATGAAATTGATTATGCTGCCAGGTGTTAGCATCTTCAAAGACATGTTTTGTCTTGTGATTCGTTTGTTCATGTGTGAAGGATTTATCACATAAACTTTGAACGATTTTTTTTCTGAGAGGGTATTTCATGTTTTGCTTCTTGTAGTTTCAGTTAATTCATTCTGCTTATTTCACACATTTTTTTTAATGCTTAACAATTCAATAGTGGGAGAAAACAAGTGCAGGCCGTCTTCCGTCTTAAAATTAATGACTTGGAACACGGTTTTAAATTTCAAATGGGGGGGGGGGGGGGGGGGGAGACAAACGGGGAAGAAGAAAGAAAATGGATACTAGGCCTTTCACTTGCAGCTTGTGGGAACTATTGTAATCCATCCTGAAGACAGATCCATTCATATTGCCTGCTCATCCGCTGGATCGGACTCATCAGGGAGCCATGGTTGGCTGTGTCTGTGCTCCCTAGGCATCAAATGGAGATATACTACAGTCTATATAATTCTGCGGCGTTCTCACCACCAGAGGTTGAACAACGAGAATCCAACAGTACTCCAATGCAGCCAGCAAAGAGTAGAAATGTAAAACAGAAAGAAATAGTGGTATGGAAATACGTTGCTGAAAAACTCAAATCATTATGTAACCAATATAAAATGTAGGGGAACATCTCTGAGCCTATGTTTGAAGACGCCCAGTCGTCAGAGCGGTCAGCTCTGCTGTTTGAAAAAACTCCAGCATTATTATCAGCGGAGAATTGTGCAGAACAGCCTTTACTTGGATCTCCTAAGAGATGCAGGCTGCCACTGATCCACTAAACAATATTATACCGAACACTGTAGTAGTGGGGGAGGGGGGAAACAAGTGCAGGCTAACATTCTTGCGTCGTTACATTAATGATTTGGCAAAGGTGTTAAAAAAAAAAAAAGAAGGGGGGGGGGGGGGGGGGGGGGGGGAGGGGGGAGAAACGGAGGAAGAAAGAAAATGAGATAAAGAAATTAGGAATGTGTATAGGTATTATGTGTATATAATATAAAATATGTTGAGCAATTTACTAGTGAGAGAAAACAAGAACAGGCTTAAGTTCTCTTTACCACGTCAGTTCCAGCTGGACCACGGAAACGAGCTATTCCGACAATTGCCGAGCCCGTTCGAGTGGACACGAAGTCGGCATCCCGATCAAAACGTCGTCTGCGTTGTGCGCGGATACTTTGAAGGCAGAGTGGTGAGCTCGTACAGATGAGTACGATAGTCGCACGTTTTAGTCTGTTCTTATCTATGGATAGATCACACTTGTTAAATTTAATGAACGCGTTAAGGATGGAAAAGAAGGTGAAGAATAGCCACAGCTAACAAAACAGAAGGTGAGACGTTCTATCTAAGGGTAAGTGTTTTACCCAATTTTATTGAGGACCGACAAAGTGAGAAGCGAATTTCACATTCAGACCTTTTGAGTCAAATATTGCAGCAAATATCCCTCAGACTGAAGGAGTACTCTCTTTCATCACAGAATACTTCATCGATGACGCAGAAGAATTAGTTATTGGTGAAACTTGTGCAAACTTGAGGAAGGAGAATCTGCGCTCGCCGTCCACGCGTGATCGCATCAAGAAGTCGGTCGGTAGCCTCCCTTGAGACTTCGGTAAAGTCCGTAAGCCTCCGGTATGCTGTGTTCGGGCAAAAAGAACTTAGCGACCGGAGAGGAAGAGCGGCGGTAGTGGACGGATAAAGAAATGAGAATGAAAAGTCAAGGAAGTGTATTATACATATAAAATCCGTCACTAGCAGCGTATGAAGACCATCGTAACCCGTCTTGAAGGCACAGCTATTCATATTGCCTGCTCCCCCAGGCCTTTCATGTGTATGTGTGCGTGCGTGCGTGCGTGCGTGCGTGCGTGTGTGTGTGTGTGTGTGTGTAAAACGCGCATGTATGTCTATATGCATATAAAGAGAGATGCCATTTCTTGCTCTGCCCCTAAACCATGCACTGGGACATACTGTCTTCATAAATGTAGAACACTTGTTCGAAAGGACGTGTGATTCTTCTGTTGAAATCCAGATTATTTCCCGTTTAATTGAATGTCACGTATGTGCATAGAACTATTATAATTCATTGCAATGTGCGAGATTTTGATTTGTATTGATTTGCAAACTATGAAATTTAATGTTTTTCATCACTGTCCCAATATTTTTGTTTCCTTGTGTGTTTTCAGTGATAGGTTCTTTTATGTCACACTTTTTGATAAAGAGGAGATATTTCAGTTGTTTCACCTTCTTGGGTCGGATTTTTTTCGCTTGAAAGCCCTCTCTGTCCACCCAGCACCAATAGGATTCCTGATTCAGTTGAGAGAAGTTTAAAGGCAGCGGAAGGAATGGATGGGTGCCGCCTTCCATCATGCCATGCCCTAGACACGATGAACCTCTGTATGTACTGACCTTCACTGGAGCCCTTCACCTTTCTTCTGGACATCTTTCCCAAGGTTTTTCCCACATGGACTACACGCCTCCCACCTCCCCTTTATCTTCACCACCCCTATTCAACCCCTTCTTCCTTCTTATCCGGCCCCGCTAAGTTCTTTTTACCACGTCATAATGAATGAAAATAATAGATTTCATGAGAGCAAATAACTTAGCAGTGAAATATAACTTTTGGTAATGTGACATCTTTTTTCAGTGTTAAGGGAAGGTATCACGAAAGCAGCACCAATCTCAGAAGTACACGAAACTGAACCATCAGTGAAAATATGCAGATAAGATTCATATTAAGGGTAAATCAGTTCTTTAGCAAGAGAAGCAAGCAAAGTGGATTCTCACTTTTAATAATATTACTATAGGAATGGTCTGCTTGCTTCATCAACCAAAGGGGGAAAGGGTATTTGATCATTTTAACATCAAGAGAAAGTCGCTTTCATGTAAAAGAGGAGACACATGATCAGAAAATGAAGCATGTGCTTCTTTATTCCATATCTCTCAAGAAACGTAAGTGCTTTCATCAAGTTCAGAAGTAAACTGAGTTAGGGAATGTTCTTGTTCGTGCTGAGTAGCTACAAGCACAGAGCATCTTATGTTTATTCAAAGGCAAACACTCCTGCCTCTCTGTAAGTCATATCAATTGACACCCATCTTGGAGGCCTCAAGCAATTTTAAGTGCTAAGCAATCAACACTAGTTAAGTTCTGTAATCTGTCTTTGGTGCAGTGATAATAATACTTCTTTGACCATAACTTACAATTGAACGAACTGTCCCTAAGGCAACATGGATAGATTAGATCCATAATTCATTAAAGAGATTCAAGTTAAGACTCGCAGTAATGCAATTATCTTTCTTGCCTTTTCCACGAGATAATTTATATGTTTACACCAAAATAATTCATAGCGAAAAAATTTCCATGTGGTTCAATGTTTTCTCCTTCGTTTTCAATAGCTCTTTTTCCCTCTTGTCTCTTGAGGTAATGCTCACACACACACACCCACACACACACACACACACACGCGCACCTACGCACCGCATACACACACATCTATATACTTTTGTCCATGCCATACTTTTGTCCAATGCCAAACACCTTAAGTGATCAATTGTATAATACAGAAACAGCCAATAACCTATTGCCTAAAATGCACTTCTTGTGAAAATATAACATATTCATAATCTGTCAATTTAAAAGAGATGCGTAGATGGAAATAAAATCACCACAACACATACCAACATTCGTAGAATATCTCTGTTTAGCAACATAGAGTCTCATGCTAATATGACTTAGTCCAGAAGGAAAGGCTTCAAAACAACCAGAGTTTCCACTTCTAAAATTCAATATACTACTCTTTCAGTTACATTGCACATTTTGTTCGCCGATAATGGAACTGACAATGAGATGGTATCACTTACATCTCGGGCACTCAGTTTGGCATTTTCATTCGACAATTTTTTACACTCATTCTGCAATGGAGAAGGAACCCAACAAACTTGACACAAAAACCCTTTAATAATGCGATGAATAAGATTTATCTCAAAGATGATTTCGTTCTTTGTTTTGAATCACTCCTGATTGCATGTAATACTGATTTTGAATCAACACACAAATAAGATGTTGAAAATGCCATGGGTATACTGATAGCATGCTGTAATGCCATGACTGATGCAATTGATCAGGCTGTAAATGTTGAATAGCCCTTTCCCAAACAGTACGACTAATGCACTTTTAGATAATGTGTTACAAAACAGTGCTTCTGCAGTGCAGTGCCTGGCAGTGCTTGACTGAAACTTTTGAATAAAACAATCTTGAG
>JADBJO010021460.1:27500-29500 GCA_016801955.1 Conus betulinus
AAGGGCTAGCATGCCAAGTTATTGTTTCTAGGACAATCTCAACTTGATTGACCTCACAATACATGCAGTTTCCTGGCGCTCTTGAATATGTTTGTAGGGTAAAAAAGTGGAAATGGATTTCACAGGTGATAGTACTCACATAATAAATCCCTAAATTCAACTGGGTATTTAAGCCATCATGTATTTTAAATTCATAATACTTGCACAGCATTATTGATCTGTCCACAACTTTAAGCCAATATCTCCCCCCCCCCCCTCTCTCTCTCTCTCTCTCTCTCTCTCTCTCTCTCTCTCTCTCTCTCTCTCTCTCTCTCTCTCTCTCCTTCTCTGTGTGTGTGCCGGCATGTGCGCGTGATTGCGTGTATGTGTGCCCCTGCGCACGCGCGTGTACACAAGATACAGGAATTTTTCACCACGTGCTTTAAACCAGACCCGCTGCGGACACGTGAACGACCTAAAGCTACCCGGAATTGCTTAGTCATCGTTGCCTTCAACATCTTCACTTGTGCCGATGACAGACGGTCACAGCTGTTTCTGCTGACACGGTAAGAGAATTTTGATTTTTCAACCCATACATAAATGGTTTGCTGTAAGCTTGAAAATTCAAGGAAATCTATAGCTTTTCAGCATCAAGTAGCATTCCATTAATCTATAATTCTTATAACTGAACTTTTGTAGGTGCTGTAGTATTAATTTAACTGCATATTTCCTCCATTTTCCTTTCTCTTAAGTTTCATTCTGTACTTGCAGGTTTTCAATCTGACCAAGGTGTTTGTGCCCAGATCGAAAAGACAAGTGACCGTTTTACGTCCTTGTTTCCCTTGTTTTGAATGATATTTTGGCCTGCCCGGAAAATATCCTATGGTCAGAATGTGTCTGTTTTTTTTTTTCTTCATTTTGGCTACTTTGTGATTTGATTGAACACTGTCTTAGCTTTTATACAATTTCAAAGGAAATCTGAAACTGAGGTAGGGTTAAGAAAAACTTAAAGGGAGCAGGGAATCGTAAACAGCAAGGAATTAAGGTAAACCTTACTCCCGTATTGAAATAATTACACGCTCATACCTCCAAACAAATGTTACTCATGACACCAAATTCGCCTTGCAGGAATGACAACACAGAACACGCAGAACAAACAACGATATATCTCCCGTCTCCTTCCTTGTTCTGTGTGCTCTGAACTGGCATTTCTGCTGGGCGAGTTAGTGTCATGAGCAGCATTTATTTGGAGTTAACAGGTGTGTTATTATTTCATCATGGGAACGGATTTACCAGTTTTGTTGTTGTTGTTGTTGTTGTTTCTTTTACTTTTTTATTTTTATTTTATTTATTTATTTATTTTGATTTACTGTATTTGTTCGTTATTTTCAGGTGTGTTATTATTTCATAATGGAAACTGATTTACCGTATTTGTTCATTATTTTCTATAGTTTTTGAAAGGTAAATGATGATAATGACTTATGTTATTATGCTTCTCCCACAGTTGACATACAATTCATTGGACTTGACTATGATTTTCATGGTGGTGAGAATACCTCAAAGTCGTAGGTGGCTGGTCTCTGTAATCACACAACACTGGCCGGTTTAATAAACGACCAACTGCAGTGAATGTCAAAATGGAGTATAATAAAAATAAGCTACTGTTGCCATCACTGAGCCACGGTTTAAGAATCACAGTCAGTGGAAAGACATTCCTACCCCCCAAATATCCCAGGACCAAGGGAGGTAACACCGAAAGTACCTTCCTAAAATTTTACACACGGTTGTCGACCCACATGTGTAGATTTCTGACACTGATGCAATACCAGTTAGACGTCCATATTTGTTTATTTCTTCAGACTTTTCAGATATACAATACCACTTCACTCCCCTTTTCTTTCTCTGCATAAACTGAAACAACATGCATGGTTCATAAATGATATCATTGTTACGAAATGGTGACAGCCTACTCCATTTTAGAAGAACAGTTTATATACATGGAGGGCTACACAGCGCACACA
>JADBJO010021461.1:7500-29498 GCA_016801955.1 Conus betulinus
GTAGGTCTTGGTGCTTTTTTACCACTCCCAGAAGAATGTGCAGATAGGGAGGTGCTACATGGCTGAGTGCAATGTCAATGATAGGTTTTCTGACGACATTATTGTGCAGCTTGGCAATTCATTTTTTTTGAATTTAGGAATTTTTTTTTGTAATCTCTCCTGATGCCCTGTAAACTGCATTGTGTGATGTTACAGTGAGGTGGTGTGTGTGTATTTGGCTTTTTGATGCTGTGCAGTATAGACAGGGGTGTGTACCCTGAGCACCTGACAGACCATACAGCTTGAGCAGAAATCATAATAATCCCCAAACAAAAAAAAGTTTGATTGTCTTGTTTGTCCATGTCATGGACTTCAGAGCTGCAAGCTGTTCTTTGAAAGGATCCATGATTCTCTTCAAATTCTCTGGGCTGTCCTTGCAGTGTACAATGGCCAGGACACAGGCGTTGTGTTTGGAGTTTGGATTGTGAAGATTTGCAATCTGAAGCATCAGTTTTTAAATGTACCACCCCCCCATGGTCCCCTCCTATCTTTACCCAGATCTCATCCTGTGGGATTGTATTGTCATGCCAAGTCAGCTTGTTCTCTCTGTCATACTGCTGCAACAGGTTTTCTACCAGCTTTGGAATGTCTTTCATTTCTCCTATTGTTTTATCTTCTTCTTTTTGTCTGCCATTCTCATCAACACAAATGAGTTTTTTCTGTACTATTTCAATTTTTCTCCAAACATAGCTTCTTTCTGTTGTTGTCTTTCTTTCTTTTCATAGTCAAATTTTAATCCTATACTTCTGAAAAAATCTATTTTGCTCTCTGCACTTTGTCCAGCATCCAGCACTATCAAGAATCTTTTGTCTGTGGGTGCGAGCAGTTCTTTCGATTTCTGATCCATGTTGTTTGATCACATCCTGTCTACTGCTTTCTGAAATATTCATTCTGATCTTCTGTATCATGTGAGATCTTTTTTTTTTTTTTTTTTCTCAGAGGAGATGATGCCAAAGCAGAAGATTTACGGGACTGTCTGATCCTTTTCAAGACAATTGGCTGACCCCTTGTTTTGCACCTAACAGTTAAATGGTCACTTGACTGTCGCAGCTTTCTGCGTACCAAATGTGTCAGTAATTTATGTTCTTCATCAGTGAGTGGTTTATCAATATCCGCATCATCCGAGTCCAAATTGATGATTTTATTTTTCCGATGTCGGAAAGGCGATAGAGCTACATCACTGACTTGCGGCATTTTGGATGTGATTGGTGATGTTTGTGTGCAGATGTTTTGGGTTTTTTAATTGGGGTTGACGTAGTCTGACAAAATGACATTGACACACTTTCGTCACCTAGCAAGTTCGCCGGATCAAAAGTGTGTTGTGAGGGTCTTTTCATGGCCCCAACTCTCGGTTTTCGGGGACCACCACCTTTGGTTTGTTATTGAAAGTGACTGCATGCTTTGCACTGACTGATTGACAGCTCTGAATCGAAAGTTGTCCAGATTTCTGACATTTTCTGAATATCAAGTGCAACACGGTCGATCGTAGTTTTGAAGTCGGGCAAGTTGCTAGCGCGTGTCAGCCCCATGACTTTTTGTAACATTTCATACATATGGCTGTAGACTGCTTGCCCTCTTCATCATTCAAAATGCCTACATTGTAACAACGTGAGAGTTCTGTGGCATAGCTTTTACATAATCTCACACAATACCGTCTATCTTTTCTCCTTTCGTAACACGCATTCTCCAAAACTCGACACAAAGAATTCAGTCTAGCACAGTGCAGACTGTAATGGTGGTGTTCGCTTACCGCTGATTGCTGAGACGCCATTATAAGAAAAACTGATGAGTGACTTACCTCAAACTATACACACGAAACCAGATCATAATTTTGTGTTATAAAACACACAGACACAAGTTGAAATCACATAATCCTCAGGCAACTCGAAATGAAACAAAACGTCAGGGATTTAGTTGTATCCGAAGGTTGGAAAACAAACAAAATTGGTCACAAGCACAGCTCTCTGCAACACGTCTCACAGAAGGAAAAGTGCCGATCTGACTAAGCGTGGCATCGCTGGCATCTCTGACCTCGGTCAGGGTCAGCGGTCATGCGGGTTGTGCTAAATGGTCTAGTCTGGCAAGAAAGGAACAGCCGTGAGGGGTGAGGGTTAGGTTCGAGGATTATGGTTGAAGAGTTCAAGGGTTACAGTTCTTCACTTCAAGGGGACAGGAGTTAGGGGTTAGGAGTTACAGTTCAGAGTTGAGGGACGTTGGGTTCTGGTTTTTGGTAAAGGCGTAGGGATAGGGTAAGCTTCGTAGGATCCGCCTTAGGTTTCAGTGAATAGCGGTCAGGGTCCTGGGGTTTTAGGTGATAGTTACGGTTAGCTTGAGTATTTTTGGATAGGGACTGTAGGATTACAGTTGTATCATTAGCATTTTTGGGTTCAGGGTTATGGAGGTAGGATTAGTGTTTTGTGAGAGTTGGGGTTTGGGGGTTATGAGGTCTGGCTATGACTTGGGTTGTGATTTGGTTAGGGTTAAGGGTTACAGTTACAATGTGATTGAGGGGATAGGGTTGAGTTTCAGGCTTAAAGTCGTAGGGTTCAAAGGTTATGATTCTGAGGTTAGGGTTCTACGGTTAGGTTTGTTGACGTTTTGGTTCTGCGTTACGATTATGGGGGTTAGAGTTAGGGTGAGGGTTTTCAGGTGAGGGTTAGGGTTGGGAAGGGCATAGGGGGGGTAGGGTGAGGGTGAGGGTGGGGCATAGGGGTTAGGTTAGGGTTAGGGTTAGGGTTAGGGTTGGGTTGAGTCAGGGTTTGGGTAAATGTGAGGGTGAGTGTGAGGGTATGGGGTTATGGTTAGGGTTTTTAGGGTTTAGGGTTGTAGGGTTAGGGTTGTAGGGTTAGGGTTGTAGGGTTATGGAGAGCGTTAGGGTGAGGATGAGGGGTGAAGGTTAGGGTAGGGGTAGGGTGAGGATGAGGAGTTAGGGGTTATGTTAGGGTTAGGTTAGGGTTAGAGTTGGGGTTCAGTCAGGGTTTGGATGAGTGTGAGGGTTAGGGTGAGTGTGAGGGTCTGGGGTTAGGGTTAGGGCTAGGTTTTTTAGGGTTAGGGTTAGGGTTAGAGGTTAGTTTTAGGGTTAGGGCTAGCGTTAGGGTTAGGGATAGGGTTAGGGTTAAAGGATAGGGTTAGGGTTATGGTTAGGGGGTTTTAAGATTACAGTTAGGGTTAAGTTTTTTTAAGGTTAGGGTTAGGGGTAGGGTTAGGGGTTAGGGTTAGGGTTAGGGATAGGGTTAGGGTTTTGGTTAGGGTTTTTTTAATGTTACAGTTAAGGTTAGGTTTTTTTTAAGGTTAGGGTTAGGGTTAGGGTTAGGGTTAGGGTTTTGGGTTAGGTTTAGGGGTTAGGGTAGGGTTAGGGGTTAGGGGTTAGGGTTTAGGGTTAGGGTTTAGGGTTAGGGTTTTGGGGTTAGGGGTTAGGGGTTAGGGTTTAGGGGTTAGGGCTAGGTTTATATAGGGTTAGGCTTTTGGGGTTAAACTTTTGATTTGTAAAGGGTTACAGCGTGTTTCTTGCTGGTGCAGGTCGTTCAGGGTATGCGTTTTAAAGCCGACAATTAACATATTTTAATCTTGTTGTTTTTTTTAAAGTTATTGTTACTTTAGCAACACATTTATATATATATATATATATATATATATATATATATATATATATATATATATATATATATATATATATATATATATACAATGAAACAATAAATTCCAAGGATAAGTACCGAGCACCATTCCAGCAACTTACAGAGCAGCTAGGTGTGTTGCAATGACTGCAAGAAATATTGAATTATAAACAAAGCTTTGCTCTTATGTCTCTCAGATTGTAGAAATAGGGGGTAGTAAGCCTTCATATCTGCAGTGGTAGATGATTCTGCCTAACTGACATATGTGCTTGAGTGGGTGAATGGGGAATAAATAACTGCTTCTCAAAATGAACCTTCTGCAGGCTTATAGTCTCCAAAGAGGGAGACCATCTCCAATGGGGAGAAAGCTCACTAACATATAACTACTGGTCAGATACCAGTATTTCGAAACCTGATTGTTTCTCCTCAGTGACCGCGGAAAGTGGTAATTTGACTCCTCTGCCTTTTCGGTTTTAAGAAGAATGCTATACCAGATATACCTGGTATAGCATTCTCGATGTTTAATGAGATTGGGGTTCGTAAGGATTATCACCAAGATGGCGGATATGTGGTCTTCGCCACAAGTGTTGTAGAGATTGCCTGGTTCAAGGCCTTCGACAACAAGAAGATGTAAGTAATTTTTTTGTGTAAATTTGGGCTTTATATGTGTGTGCATGTTTATATTATCATTATTGCGTCAAGCTTAATTTAATCTTTCTGTCACTGCAATCTGAATCAAATCGTTAGATTCGATTCAGTATTATACTCGTAACACTGCGCTGTCTCAGTAGGCCCTAGAAACTTACGCAGCATTGTGCGTTGTTACAGGAAGAAAAATATAAGTACTGAAACGGAACGAAAAAAAAAAGTTGAATTAAAAATAGAAGTCTTCTCGATGTTTCATGACTTGAGCCAGGCCAGTCAGGCTACCGGCACCCCGCGAGCAAACCCCGACCAACACAACCAAAACTTCACAGCCCCAGTACTGGGCATGTCAGCAGCCAGGCACTATGCAGTATCCCGATGCCAAAGTTTTAGCTTCTTCCTCTTCTGCCATTTTGAGGTTGTTAGTTCTGCACCACACCCATAGTTTTTCGTTCAGACAGCAAATCCATGTGCGTCATCCATTGTTTCCACTGGCACAGCATGGCCTACTACTGAATCAGAATGTGCTTTCATGTGTGCCTAACATTTTTGTGCAAGTTCGCAAACGGGGGCCTCGGTTTTAAGTCTCATCCTTCCTGGGGGACGTTTTTTTTCCATAGCTGATCATGTCAGATTCCCATTTACACACTGGATGGAATGGGAAAATAAGAGTAATTTCCTAAGGTCACCCCTGTGGTCTAAGTTTTGAACTGAACTGATAGTTTGCAAAGTGATGGATCACGAGCTCGTGACAAACCAACTGAGCCACAGTGGCTCTTGTGACATTAAACATCAGTGGAATTTTTCTATTTTCAAGTACTTCATGGGTTAGGGTTACAGAATTAAAAAGCAAAAGAGTTTCAAGGAGGGGCAGTGCCGGCTGGGGTTCATCCCCGACTTCGACTTTGGGACCTCTTGAAATTTTGGAAGTGGTAATCTCAGCCTCTTTCAGTTTTCAGTAATTGATGACTTGACACCAACAGAAAATAGTAAATGCTGAGATTCAGTTTGAAGACTGTAAATAAAGGTGCGAGTGGGATAGTGGGTGGGTGGGTGTGTCATATTCCTATAAGTCACAGTATTTGTAGGCCTCCAAGAATACGACAGACCTAACTAAGCATTTTGTGACATTAAGCAACAGTGACAACTTTCTTCTTCTTCTTTTTCTTAGACCTTCTTCTTATTATTATTAATATGTAACATGTTTGAAACCATGTTTGACTTAATTCTTTGTAAAGTGATAGGCTATTCTCAATCTCAGACTCAGAGTGACCAGTGTTTAATGCCTACTGATTTCATTTCAGATTCAAGATGGCTACTTTTGATGAGGTTTTTAAGCTTCTCAAAAGCAGGTAAGTTTAAAATTGCTCAAATTGCCTTTTTTTAACTCATTAAAAAAAAAAAAAAAACTAAGGGTCAGCAGCAAAAAACAAGGGTAGATCGGGTTGCTGGAAACATACAATTCTTTTTTTTTTTGTTTGCCTAATGGAAAGTCTTATAAGGTGTGTGTGTGTGTGTGTGTGGGGGGGGGGGGGGGGGATATCATTGATGTCTAGGACTGATAACCTTGCATGTGACAATTTAAGATTACTTCAACGCATATTGAGTTACACTTTATTTTTGAAGAATTTTGGAGGGATAATGTGTATACTAAGACAGTAGTACATGTTTGTAAACCTATGTTTTGAATTATTTCAGTGCCTAGACACCTTTATTGCATTAAACCATATTCCTCACAACATTTCTGGAGCACATTGATGTTTTTCCCCAAAATTACAACTTTCATAAATTGAATGTCCGTATCTAACAATCAATAGCACACTGTAAGAGAGGGAAACTATTTAATGTAGAGCGAAAGATGCTCTTTGCAAAGGAGACAATTTACTGTATGGAGATGCTCTTGGGAAGGGCGAAGATTTTACTGTAGAGCAGCCAAGTAAACAGAGAGAGAGAGAGAGAGAGAGAGAGAGAGAGAGAGAGAGAGAGAGAGAGAGAGAGAGAGAGAGAGAGAGAGAATGTGTATGTGTGTGAGAGAGTGAGAGAGTGAGCACATGTGTGTACACAGAATTCAATTCCCGGCAAAACGGGTTCCTCAGCTAGACTAAATGTAATACTGAAAGGATGATTTTCTGCTGAAAAAAAATGAGTATTAACTAGCCAGTCAGGTAGAAAGTATTAATAAATGCAGGGAACAAAATAATCCTTCAAAATTCTATGAAAGATTGGTGTTGATTTTGTGTGTCTGATGGGACAAACTGAGTAGTTTTCCAGCTCCTGTTTCTTTTATTTCATTAGTTTTGACTGCTGAGGCTTCTTATTAAGCCTGTTTGGCCTATTTCATTGCAGGTTTTGTCTGCATTTTTAAGGTTAAAAAAAAAAAAAAAAACTGCTGGAAAACAAGGTGCCTTTCCCCTAAACCTCACACCCTATCTTTCAGTCAACAAGAATGTTTAGAGACAATAGTTGTATATATATATATATATATATATATATATATATATATATATATATATATATATATATATATATATATATATATATATATATTACAGCAGAAAGTTGTTGCAAAAAATTCTTGGTAGACACAAATCACTGCCAAGTTCTATTTTTAATACGAGTTTTCATGGTTAGTATCTCTTGTATTTCTACATTTAATTTTAAGAAATGAAATTAATCACTTCCAATAAACTACTGATATTTCAAAAAACAATATTGTAATTTTTTTGCAGCAGGATAACCGTGCGGACCCCAGATGATGAAGATGATGATGCACCGGCCAATGTGATAGTAAGTACCATAAAATCCCCAGCAAATGCCCACCACCCTTCTGTATGGATTGTGGGCAAGTGTAGGGGTGGTCGTTTGCTATGTTTGTACCTGAAAATGCATTCCCGTTTTCAAATAGTGCATGCGCTACATTGTTATTTTTGTTAGGTTCTAATACAAAACATGAATCTAATAATGTGCTATGGTGATTAACGGTAGGTGGAAGCAATGCTGTTTCATGTCGAGCCCCAGATTTATGTTGCTGCATTTTCTTCTGTTTTTGTGTCCCTGAACACCCAATTAAAGACACCAAAGAATGCCTCATCTGTCATGTGCTGGAACATGAAAAACATAGGAGGAGGAATTCTATCAAAGTTAGAGTGGACACATGGTCAAAGACATGGAGTTTCTGTGGCTTCAGTTTTGGGGGCAATGGGTAAAAAAAAAAAGCAGAATCAATGGAAGAAAGATTTTCTAGAAAATACAGAGACAAACTGGAAAAAAAAAGAGACAGGCAAAAAGGGGATGCATCAGAGAGAGAGAGAGAGAGAGAGAGAGAGAGAGAGAGAGAGAGAGAGAGAGAGAGAGAGAGAGAGAGAGAGAGTAGAAATAGTATTGAGGGTCATTGGTGGCCCTCGCGGCCCTTGGATGCACCATCATTTTCTTATATCTTGATTTTCAGTGTTGTTTTGGTGATGGTTTGCAATAAAGGAATTACCAGTATGTTTTCTATCAAATTCATCATGATTTTTTTTTTTCATTGTCTGGTTTTCATCCAGAATATTTTTTAACATCTTATTTTAAATAGTAAATGGTTCCAATGTAAAGACAGACAGCAGACACATCAGAGACAGGCAGATGGGTAGGGAAAGACATTGAGATAGGCATGCAGAGAAAGAGATTAAGAGAGAGAGAGAGAGAGAGAGAGAGAGAGAGAGAGAGAGAGAGAGAGAGAGGAGAGAGAGAGAGAGAGAGAGAGAGAGAGAGGTGGGGGGATGGGGGGGGGGGAGGCACACACACACAGAGAAGCATGAGTCATAAAGTAAGCCAACTGCAAGAAAAACGTGTGTGGCCGTTTGCTAAGTAGTGACTCCTCTGCATAAATTCTGGCCCAAAATAGGGGATGGGTGTTTTCTAGGTACTGGGCATTTGCTTGGGAATTTACAATGGATGTTACACTTACAGGATGCATAATTATACAGTGCAGCTCGCCGCATACACACGCGTGCATGCACACGCACACACACACATATGCACACATGCACTCACACACACACACACACACACACACACACACACACACACACACACACACACACACACACACACACACACTTACACTTGTTCCGTCCATCCAGCTACCTGATGCAGAGTGATCACTAACTCAAACCCCTCCCACCCTTGTTCCTACCTATCCATTTATTCAGATAATTCTCCTCCTCCTTTCATATTTTTTTTCAATTTCTTTAAATCCAAACTGAGATGAAACAATGGAATTGAATTGTTTTGATTTAATGGTTACAAAGAAGATGTTTTAAATGAGAGGGGATATTATAATGGGGCAGGAATGAGAGAGAGAGAGAGAGAGAGAGAGAGAGAGAGAGAGAGAGAGAGAGAGAGAGAGAGAGAGAGAGAGAGGAGGGGGCGCAAAAGAGATACCATATTGACTGCAGCAGGAGAAGATGTACTAATTTGTAATAACTAACTATGGATGTCCAGATGGAATCCAAGGAGATGGAGGACAAGATGGAGTACAGCATCGACTCTGACCCCCCACCGGATGCCCTGACAGAGTCAGAGGAGGAGGAGATGGATGACGACTCTGTTCATTCAGAATACGTACCAGAGTCATCAGATTTAGAATCATCTGGTAAGGGAGCATTTTTACTTGTCACAAAAGATACACTGGTACTGTTTTCACTTTGTCCATCCGTCTGTCCGTATGTCTTCAATTTGGTAAAAATGTATATTATGGGGTAATCTGGTCACACATGTTAGTGATGTGTTTCAATGCAAAAATCAAGGGTTTGTCTGTTTGTCTGTCTGTGGCAGCGATAACCCAAGAATATTGGAGACTGATATGAACACGAAAATTTACAGATGGATGATAGGGGATTAAAAGCTCAAACGAGTTCAACTTTGGGCAAAATCGAGTTAGCTGTTAATTGTTTGGGTCAAGAGTAGGGTTAGGAGTGCAAACATGTGGTGTGGTTGGGTCAGTTTACGCGAGTATTCTAGTTATTCTTTACGTTCCTCGCTGATGGGCTTAGAGTCCTAAACACAGCCTAATACATTCATAGGGACATTGTACAGGATTCTGTTGCATTGCATCTAGTGGCCATGAAACGGGGAGCAGCTAGGATCCGTTGCATACTTAGTGTTACAAGCTCCCAGAACTGGGGAAGACTGTTCTTATTGACAGGCAAACATGACTGTTGCATACCTTGGTTTCTTCAACACCTTTGGGTGTTTCTTTTCTATTATTTTCTGGTTCATTTCATAAACTTGAGATTTACATCCAGTTCTGATCACATTAGCATAGACATGGGTGGGAATTTGGGTTTATGCTCTTCTGAATCCTTTCTTTCCTTTTTGGTGACCATAACGTGTTATCTTTTACAATGTGTTCAGTAGGGAACAGCAGTTATATGTTATGTTTGTAGGTTCACAGACATATCTCAGAATGTTTTTCCCTCATGTACCATAATTAAAGACTCCTGTTTACAGCCAAAGTGCCTGATTACTAAGGCATAAATGCATCAGCTATGGGTCAGAACATCATGTGTGTGACCATTATTCAACATCCCACCACACTCCATCTTCGAGAAAAAACAAGATTTGGTATACGTAAGTCGCTGACCATTGTTAAAGTTTTTTTTTTTTTTCATGTACTTCCTCTTCAACAGAAAAAAAGACATGAGCGAGTTAGAGAGAGAGAGAAAGAGAGAGAGAGAGAGAGAGAGAGAGAGAGAGAGAGAGAGAGAGAGAGAGAGAGAGTAAACATACAATTTATATGCTGTCTCTGATCTGTTTCTTCCTCTTTTTACCTGGGATGTCTCTCTCTCACTCCCTGTGTGTGTAAAGCCACTCGCCTTTTTGCAGACGACACACTCTGCCACAGGAAAGTTTGACTCCCCTAGCGATCATGAGAACCTTCAGCAAGACCTCAACAGAATGGCAAGCTGGGAAACGAGAAATGTCAGACTCTTCATGTCACCAGGAAGAGACAACAGCAAACTGACACTTACCAACTGCATGGTCAAAACCTGGAAACAGCTAAGGAATCTAAGTACTTGGGAGTCACCAACTCCAGCGTCCTTAGCTGGGACACTCACATAAATAATATGACCAACAAACCCAGCAAGACTCTTGGCTTCCTTCAACGAAATCTAAAGGTTGGGTCAGTTAGTATCAAAGAAAAGGCCTACAAAGCATTGGTACAGCCCATACTGGAGTACGCGGCACCTGTCTAGGACCCCTACACTGCCAAAGACATCGGCAGAGTGGAAAAGGTGCAGCTTCCAGCTGCCTGTTGGGTGGTCAATAGGTATCACCAAACATCCAGCGTGGAAGACATGATCAGGCAGCTGCACTGGACCCCTCTCGCAGACAGGAGGCCGATCTCTCCTATCTCCTTCCTTCCCGTAAGACCAACTACAGGAAATATTCCTTCTTCCCCATGGACCATCAATGAGTGGAATTGCCTTACATCTGAGGCCATGAAATCATCCTCAGTAGAAAGCTTCAAATCCAGGATCTGATGCCCTTTCCCCTCTCTCCTCTCCCACCTGCCGCTTCCGTCTCCCCCTAAAGATGGTCGTGTCCACTGCTCCCCCCTCCCCATCCCCATTCTCCCCATTCTGCCCCTCCCCATTGTCAACACTGTATAGCTGATCTTCTGGGCAGCATATTTCCACTGAGACTGCTACGGAGAGACCCCCCAAAATGTCAGAACCTTCAAAATGATGAAGGTGGACATTACATGAAAGAAGGAGTTGAACTTTACAAAACGTGCGAAGAGGTATGTACAAGAGCAGAGCCAGCAGGGAATGGAAGAGCCTGCTGACTCCGATGTGCACTGGGAGGGTGTGCCGGACACAGACCATGCAGAACATGGGAGTGTTGGCTGCATGTCCTCCACTGACTGCACATTTGACCTGGCTGCTGCATCCCAACAACAGTCCACTGATGTCAGGCACGAGGTGTTTCATCCAACATGACACCTTGCAAACGCAGTAAAGGTGAGTTGTTGTTCCATAAAATAGGCACTGTTTATAACCACTGTGTGTGTGTGTGTGTGTGTGTGTGTGTGTGTGTGTGTGTGTGTGTGTGTTGGACGATGGCTAGAGATGGGGTGGAGATGAATACTGTTAAAATGGCATGGTGTTTCACATGAGTTATGTGGGAAACACATAAATATTGCTGGTGGCTCAGTGGTAAGCAGATACCGGATGTTTACTACCAACCCACAGGAGGGTGAAGATGGCTTACAGAAGCATTTCAGACAACTAGCACTTTTACACACAAGCATACCTCCTTGTCAAGTGCTATGACTACTAAAGGGCTACAGGCTTGACACTCTCAATAAACTGGGTGATCATGAGTCAGTGTGAAACTGCAGCCAGCAGTCACTTAGTACTTGCACTCAAAGCTAATTCAAACCTGGATGTGTAAACTGATGTAAAGTACTGATGAAATTAATATATATAACAATCATATGGCTGTAGCAACATGTTTTTTCTTTGCTGTGCCAAAAAAGTGAGAGTGCTATGTCTGTCTTGTTCTTCCTCCTGTACTTGTAAAATAACATTACTGACTGTGGAGTGTGTTGAGGTTTGGTAAGTCATAAGGAGTTGAAGGTAGACCAAACCACATCCCCTAATATATATTACAAGTTTCAAGCCATCATCTATAGATCATGCCATTTTATGTGGCACATTGCTCACATGTCAAATGTCTTATCTCAAATTCTCTGTCAACACTTCTTTTCTGGCTGCAGTAGTTTCATGTTTGTAATGGTTTGCATTCTTAAGAAATGCACTATCATTATCATCATTATTAGTCTTTCCCATCAAGTTTCAAGCATTATGACTATGTTTGGCAAAAGTTAAAACTGCTGTCAAATTGCCTATAATTAGTATGTGCTTTTCATGTTTCATACAAGTGATGAATTGCTGTTTTCATCATTGGTGTGGGAGGGGGTGGTGGAGAGGAGAGAGAGAGAGAGAGAGAGAGAGAGAGAGAGAGAGAGAGAGAGAGAGAGTGTGTGTGTGTGTGTGTGTGTGTGTGTGTGTGTGTGTGTGTGTGTGTGTGTGTGTGTGTGTGTGTGGAGGAGGGGGGGGGGGGGGGGCAGAGGGAAGTGTGTAGAGGTAGATGGATGCTGATATACATTGTGCTCTTTTCTTCTTTGGATAATCACAAGGACAGTCCAATTAAAAGTGTGTACTTTTTTACTAACAAAACTGTCTTACACCATTACAGGCTATGTGTCCAAGTTGCTTCACCACCTCTTTCAAAAGTATGGAGAGAGAGCCAGCTGCACTGAAGAGTTCCCTTCCAGAAAAGTTCAAAGAAAAACCAGACCCCCTGACAGCACAACATGCCCATCCAAGCAAATGCGAGGCACTGGCTATTTACATGGCAAGATACTGTGATTGATTATACCAAATGAACCTATGAAGACCTGGCTCAAGACTGACCTGGCTCAAGACCTGGCTGAGGGTGATTTTTGTTTTAAACATTTACATGATCCTCAGTTACTCTTACAGTCTGACAGCATTTGTGCTACTGCTGCTAAATGATCATTATTTCACTGCATCTGACCCTCGTGTGATAATGAAAATTGTTCATAAATCATATCCTTGATGCTGGCTATTTTTGTTAGAACACAATATATTGAAGGAATCAGACCAAATTACTTTGTGGGTTCCCATTGTTTTTATGTCTTCTATGATATTAAAACTTCCTAATGGCAACAAACACTTCTTACCAAATGGTCAAAATTGTGACTGACAAAGCCTAACACAAACACCTAGTTACTCCTGCACCTATGAACCAACCAGGCAATGATGTTTACCTATTTTATGCAATTTTTGGTCCTCTCAAAGCACTCAATTTAGTGATGGCAATCATCCATGAATGAAAATGAAAGGAAAATTACAGTAGAAATAGCACTTAAAACACATTTCCAGTGGAAAGGAATTAGATGCATGATTGCTCTAAAAATCACCTTTGGCGCATCATGGGTTTCCCCAGCAGCACAGTACTTTCAGGACTAGTAAGGCTTTTTCATTTTGACCCCTGCATGTTAAATACTGCAGCGCCCTTTACAGGGCTCAGGCAAAAAGGAAAAGCCCCATGAAAAGTTGTCATTTCATCCATGGGATCCCCTCAATATATTTGAGTGACTTATTATGATCATGCCCTGTTCTGTTTCATCATCAGTCTCTAATGTAGTACTCAATGTTTACATTTTGATTCTGTGTTTGTATGTGTGTTGTTTTGTACAAACATTTTGATTTAATGTCTGTGTGTGTATTTTGTATTTTGGATAATTTGATCCTGTTTTCAACTTTTTCTACTTTTTGCGCGCCTGATATGCCACTGCGCCTTATCTTAGGCTTTTACGTTCCTTTTGTTCAAAACTTGGTGTTGTGCCTAATAGTAATACAAAGAAGCGCCTTAAAGTCCCAAGAGTACAGAACTTTTTTTTTTACTTTTTACAAACACACACACAAAGAGAAAGAAATTGTGGAAATCCCAAATTTCTCCACCATACAGAAGTCATCCTTTCTGATAAATCGCTTAAAAAGGTGCGAGTCGCTTGCGTGCAAAGCTGACATTCACAGGCAAACAGATTTGGTAAACAAAATTTATTTAGGACATTTCAACTGAATCATAGCACCAAGATGCAAACGTTATGGAGTGGAACACTTAGGTTCTATTTTTTTTTTTTTATTCCAATACCCAATTATTTTTTTATCCAAAATTCTTAAAGAGGACAAAAGGTGGAAAGGGGGCAGGGTGGGAGTAGGGAGAAAACCATTTCTATATCTGATGACAATGCTTTTCATACTGTTTAGCAGACAGAATAACCACCACATCAGTCTTCTTCATGAGTGAGCAACTTTCATTGTTTTAGAGTAATGCCACTTGGGTCATAGATGACGAAAAAAAAAAAAAAAAAAAAAAAAAAAAAAAAAAAAAAAACCCCTAAAAAAAAAAAAAAAAACATACATACAAAGAAAGCAGGAAGTACATTGCTACACTAGCGAAGAAGTCTTACAAATCCTATAAAATACAAATGTAAGAGTACACACACACACACACACACACACACACACACACACACACACTGTGTGTGTTCAGTCCAATTCAGGCCACTGGATCCACGATATTTTTCTGACTGGAAATGTTTATGGATCTTGTGAACACAGCAAGATGGAAGGGGAACACGGATGTTTCTGCCCAGAATTCCAAAGCACCACCACACAAGCTGCCTGTAGCCAATGTACCGGTATTTCCTGTGGAAGAAAGTTGCATTTGGTCAATGATGGAGGAAAAAAGTAGCAAGAAACGTAGGTGTATTTCAGTTCACCTTAAGCTCTAAACAGTTTATCTTGCTGTATTGACCGAGCATGAATAACTACTGTACAGTGTATACTATAACCCTAGAGCGCACAATGCAAGAGACATGAAAGATCTGAATGTAGAAGGATATTTCCTGTCCATATATCAAGACTGCTTGCAGCTTCTTACTTCAGAGTATCTGAGGAACAGCAAAAAGATGTTGTAGGGAGATAATATTGGAGCAGTAACTGAGTAAGCTCCTGACATAGACACCTTCATCAAATTTCACTAAAGTTAGAGAGCTTCTACCTAAACACAATGAGAACACAAGCCATAATCATTCACTGAATAGAATGGAACTTCACTTGGCTTTATACAAATACAGATGCACATGTAGTCACAAAACACACACACACACAATCAGAATTAGTACTCAAGGATTTTTTTTTTTTCGATATCACAGAGTTCTCATATTGTATGTCCATCATGTCTTGGTAAGTCTTAGAAGGCAAACAACAAGCTGACTAGGGTAGGACATTTAAAATCTAACCACTGAAACCTGTGATAAGGGGGGGCCCCCTTTACTAGAGTACACCATTTTGAAATCATGTACCTTCCTGTGCCCTTTTCACTTTCATCCCTGTCACAGCTGGATGTGTCATTTATTACTTCCTAGGTGTCCCTTTAACACTCCTTTCACTCAGTAAATTACTGGCACATACAAAGCAATTGTACAAACTTACTCTTCTGTAAAAGCCCTCATCTGCCCATGCTCCTGTTTGTACTGATGACAGGCAGTTTCCAGCACATCAGGGTCAAGGCAGACAGTCTGGAAACCACGAACAGCAGTGATACACTCAGCTGGCTGACCTCCACCTTTTTCCACTTGCAAGGACCTGAACAGAATGATATCACAGTCTTAGGGCACATGCTGACCTGTCACAGCTATTTATTTATGACGTGTGTATGCAGAGTGAACTAGAACAATTGTATGTTACATCATTATCTGCATGACAGCCACACTGGAAACTTTGCCACTGACCAACAATACAGTCCATATTCAAACTGGGCTTCCTTGTTACCCGTATCAGTCACTATAACAAGTTCAAAAAATTTGGGTAAAACCAAGTCATTGTGTATGTTAATACATCGTATTAACCACCCATGTACACATACCAACTAACTCAACTGAAAACATCACCTTTGCTTGTACCAGGGATAATCAGTCATACAAATTACTTCTCAAGATTCCAAATGTTCCTACTCTAAATAAATTCAATAATGTCACCTTGATCTAAGACAGAATAATTTGACATCTTATTATTATCACTTACTGATCTTAACTCTTACTATGACAATTTTGACAAACAAAAAAGACTGAGTAACATTACAGAATCTTTCAAAATAAACAAAAAAAACATATAGTACTACTAGTATCTTTGTATTATCAGGTATTTTGGACGATTCTATAAACTGCAGAATAAACTCATCAAGTAATAATAAATCCATAAAAAAATTACTTAATAAACTTAAGGTGTATTCCATACATGTACAAATTCAATCATTTCTCTTTGTTTATGTCTGAATATGTGTGCATTATATATGCATTTAAGGAGTATACAATGGCAGATCATGGCCTTAAAAGAAACCAAAAAGACATTCCATTCTGTTTTATTTGATAAAGAAAGTTGACGGTATAACTATTCATTGTACCTGTATCGTAAAACTTTCTGCCATATCTTCTCAGACTCTGTGCAACAGTGGTTTTCATGGTTGGTGTTCATCGCAACACAGTTTCCACATGTACACCTGAAAAACAAACAAACAAACTTGGAATTGCTATTAATGTTACTTTTTTTATGCGTGTTAGCATCTGATATTTTCTAATATTTTTTCCTTTCATTTTCCTTGTTCCCCTTCAATTGTTATTCCTAGTTCTGCTGTTAGTATTGATATCATTACCATTGCCTGTAGTTGCTTTCTGCTTTTGATATAAAATGGCGATGGTAGTACTTTGAACTGTTTCACACAAGTCATTAGATGTATTTACAGAGATCATGAGGACATTCCTCACACTATGGTATGTACATTCATGAAGTCTTCTTTCTTTCTTTGTAATTTTTTTTTCTTTGTTGTTGTTTTTAAATGAGTAATAATTCCTTCTTTCTAGCTGTGCAGTTCCCTGTTCTCCCTCCCTTGTCCTTGTCTTTATTTCTCCTTTCTGCTCTGTCTGGTCTCTCAACTCTCCCTGTTGCACACTCTCAGACAATTTTTTTAGAAATTCATTTATTGTGACTCTCGTGTAACACTTTCACTTTTGTAATACATAACCAAGTGATAATTTGTTCACTTTTGTACTCAAGCAGAAAAACTTTTGCTGTTATTAAGTGTAACCATATTTTCAAAAAATAAAACTAAAGAAAAATTTTGTAAGGAAGCAAATAAAATCTGGCATTGAACATAAAAATACTATGTACTGTTTTTTCCTTTAAACAGTATGTACTTGTTATTATTACATGAATGAAAAACCCCTTGCATGATTTCATTTTATAACTTTACATTGAAGAATAAAGTAGCTGGTAATGTTTCCAGCTCAACTTGTATGCTCTTGGGCTTATTTATTTGATGATGTTTCAGTGACTGTTTTACACACTGTCTTCTTCTTTCATGTAATGTCCACACACACACACACACACACACACACACACACACACACACACACACACACACATGTACGTGCACACACACACACACACACACACACACACACACACACACACACACACACACACACACACACACACACCAAAACCCATCCTGTTTTTGATGGTCATGAACTTGAAAACACAGCTCTAAACATCACTAAGCAAAATAATATTTCTTTGTTCTTATTAGCAGATGGATTGTGTGTGTGAGGTGGATCTAAATGAAGACTCGGAAAATATGTGCTGATCCACATCCAGCATAAGCCATAACATAAGTGTGATTTTATACTGCACATTTCGTTGTCATCACACACGCACACGAGACACACCCCCCTTCTTCTTCTTCTTCTCCACCCCCACCCCCACAATAATAAACAGACCTTTTCTTGAGTAACCAGCGAAAAGTGTGCAACCTCTGTTTCATTGGACTTCTCAAAATTCTAAATCCTTCCAACAAATCAACACAAACGTACAGTGATCAGGTCATCAACACACGATGAGCTTGAAGTTGAAGCCAAATCGGTCACTTACAGGACGACACACTGTGCTAACTGCAGATCATTCATGGACGACAAAATACTCACCAATCTGTGTTGCCAGCGCGATTTTGTGTTGGTGCCTCCACTTCTACCCGTTGTTCGTCGTCCGCTCTTCTGTTCGGTGCTGGCGGTTCAAACTGGTAAGGTTCGACTCGTACGTTCCGACTGGCGTCCTGTCTCGCCATGTTCTACCTATGTCAATACTACGTCACAGGTTTTCCGTAAACTTCGGCATGTTGTCGGTAGATCTAGTTGCAAAGTGAAACGACTGCAGGCGGAAATCTAAACAAATCTTAAATAAATGCCAGCGAACCGCCCAGAGAACGTGGACAAACGAGTCACAAGACAACACACAACGCGTTTCGACCTCTTCTTATTCTCTACCTGAAGAAGACCTAAGAGGTCGAAACGCGTTGTGTGTTGTCTTGTGACTCGTTTGTCCACGTTTCTCTGGGCGGTTCGCTGACATTTATTTAAGATATGTTGTCGGTAATTTCCGTCAACGCAGATACAAGTGAATGTTCAATGAGAATTGCGCTCAGTCGGTGGGTCGGATAGGCAAACGTGTCTGTCAACAGCGATTTACCCGACATAACGAACAGTATCCTAAAAATCACTATATAGGGGTGAGTTACACTTTAATTGTGGAAGTGGAATTGGGCAGATACAGTGGTACCCTCTTATAAGACCTTCAAAAATCACCCAAAATTAGATCTTATAAGGGAGGGTCTTATAAAAGGGGGTATTTTAATACATACAAAGAAAAAACAATGTTTCGGAGAAGTAGGTCATGTGGGAGAGTCTAAGAATGGCAGGTCCTATAGGGGGGTACCACTGTATATACAGTGCAGCTTTGGACATAAAATGCATTGTAGCCCTCAGCCAAATTACACTGCATTCTTGGACTGAAAATACATTGCAGCCTTTGGCTGAATTTGCATGCCAATCCTTGACCCGAATTACAATGCATCCTTGAACTGAAAATTCATTACAACCTTCAGCCAAAAAATGACTTTGCAACCGTGGGCGAATATACGTTTAATCGTGGGCTATGTTGTAAATTTGGACATAGGTTTTCAAATTCGGCCCAGGCTCCAAAGTTATTTTCGAATTCTAGTTTGCAATTTCAGTTTTTCGGCCCGAGGCTGACTGCATTGTTCTTGTTTCAGCCATCGGTTGCACAGTAGGTTCGGTCTCATGCTGCATTGCAGATTTGGTTGTCGGTTGCATTTCAGATTTGGTCATAGGCTGTAATGCCGTTTTTAAGCCGAAGGCTGTGATGCATTGGACGCCATATTTTTCACCCCAAGGCTGCATGGGAGAGATATGGCTCAAATCCTATTATGCCCTTAAACTGGAACAGCATTCTTATTTACAATCACGTCCCAACTTTGAAAATCTTAACTTATACCGACCACTAGTGACCAGCAAAAGAAATGCAAAAAGCATGGTTTTGCAAATTTTGACCAGAGTAAAAAGCTGAGGTATGTTTGGTCTTGTTACTGACAGAGCAACATCCTTACAGAGAAATGCTAAGAGTGGCAAAAATGGATTTTCATGGGGACATTTTTTAAAAGCTGTCTTGTAGGCTCCAAGAATCATTCCACCAGCTGAAACCTTAAACACCATGGTACAAGTGCTCCAGCTGGGGATGAGAACTTAATGTGTGTAACAGTTTTTAATTTTCTTTCCTTTTCATTACCACATGGGTTTCGACATTCTGGCTTAAGGTTATAGCAATATTCAATTTTCATTCAATACTAACATAGATTAGAGTTTTCCTTTCTTTAAAACTAAAAAAAAGTTTAATTTTAGCATTTGTTTTGTTGATGGGTTTTGCATTTGTTTTGTTGATGGGTATAGAAAAATATGGTGCACACAAAATTGCCACATTTAAAGGTTAGACATAAAAAAAAAACTCATAAACAAGACTTCATTTAGCTATGTCTGTGATTTTTCACCTTCACATTGATCAGTACCCAATATTCATAATGACTATGGTTTAATTCAGACACACACAAAATTTAAAGATCACAACGGAAAGACATCCCAATATATTATGGCATAAAAATATTGCAGTTTCCAAGGTGAAGGTCATGGGTGCTGTGGTTTCCTCCTTGGGTCTAACTTGGCACTTCAAATATCCACAAAATTTCACACACAAATCTATGACACAGATTTTGAAACATGGTCCTATTGTTACTTAAAAAAAAAAAAAAAAAGAAACGCATACACACAAACATGCACTCAAAAAAAGCCCAAAAGATATTAGTGTCTAAATTGCAAAATCCCCATACAAAGTGTGAAGAGGCGCACAGGACGTTTTTTTTTTTTTTCTTAACGAGTTTTTTATTCATGAAAGTGGGATAAACTATTATTTTTACACTCTATTTTGTGGATAGTGTCTTGGATTGTTTCCATATATACTAGTGGCTTTGTCCCACTTGCTTCGCTTCGCAAACAGCTGTTCCCTGTGGCAGCTATTCCCCATGGTACCTAAATCTCCCGGCAGTGGTGAAAACACGAATGTAAATACACACGCACGCGCACACATACACAAGAGAGAGAGAGAGAGAGAGAGAGAGAGAGAGAGAGAGAGAGAGAGAGAGAGAGAGAGAGAGCATCAAATGAATACAATAAAAATGAAAATATGACGTCAGTGAATTTCAAACGATTCAGAACTTTTTGAATTTGTTTATATATTCTGTGACTGTTGAAAGGCGTCAAAGACAGTAACTCTGCAACATCTGATCTTTCCTTGTTTTGAAATTGGAGACAGTAGTCGCTTCTTTTGACCAAAATCTTTGAATGTTTAAGAATTGCGGCTAGTTAGATAGGGCCTACAATAATTTATCAAATAAAAGGAGTTGCTGTGGAGGAGGTGGCAGGCTTAAAAAACGTTTGGGGAAAAGAAATGTGATTGGATATTTGAGCAGAGACCAACTGACAGTTTGATGGACAGAGTGAAACTAAAGAGAGTCAAACGGATAGAGGAAGGGCGATACATAGAGAGAATGAGCGAGAAAAACAGAGACAGAAAGATAGACCAACAGTCAAGCAGACACATAAAATAATAGACAGAAAGACAATGGGGCAACTGATACGTAATACCATGAGAGAGAGAGAGGTGGGGTAGAGTTGGGGCAGAGACCGATCAGGTCTTCGACGTCGTATTTTTAAGGGAAATGCTGTCTCAGAGCGACAACTTTTCTTTCGGCAGCAATTTTTTTTTACATGAAATGCTGTCGCTGCGACATGATCTTATTTTTAGGCAACGACACGATTTTATGGACATTTTCTTGTGAAATCCTTTCGCGCTACCAATTTTTATTAAATTAAGTCGCTCAGCGATAATTTTTCATGAACCACTGCAGTATTTCCCAGGAAATACTGTCACTGTGACACGATTTTATGAGCGACAATATTATATACGACAACGACTGTTTTGTCCAACCAGGCCGTTTTGTCCGACAAAAAATTGAATCGGATGAAACAGCCAGGTCAGACAAAACGGCCCGCTACACATGGTGTAATAACTGGACTCTGCCAATCAGAATGGATTCAATCTCGTGACATCTTAGACTCAATCACAAGCCGCTTTCTGTTTTTAGCACACAAGGCGAACACACACACACACACACACACACACACACACACACACACACACACACACACACACACACCACGAACAGATTTTATTACAAAAGACATAGATATATTTTGTGCAAGACACACAATATGCAGAAATGTTGCTATGGTCAGAATTTATGCATTTATTGACTAGTTTTACATATACGTATAGTATGGTCGCCTTTAAACCCTTTTCTATGACGGACGCCTTAAGATTCACTTTATGCTAAAAAATTTGCTGGTCGTCCTAAGACCCAACAAACCCTAAGAAAACCTTAGGGCATTTATTTCTTCACAACTTCAGAGTTCAAAATATACAGAACATGATTAGCTAATTTGATTTAGTATCATTTAAAATTAACAGATATAGATGTGGTAGCCTTAACACCCCCTTTTACAGTGGTCGCCATAATTTGTTTACATTTCTACTTTAGATTTAGGGTTTGCCTAAGTATGGTTTGCATAGTATTACCATTTTTGTTGATACA
>JADBJO010021462.1:0-20000 GCA_016801955.1 Conus betulinus
TGTCCCCTCCACTCTCCACACAGTTCATCACACAACTGTCCCCTCCACTCTCTCCACACACAGTTCACCGCACGAACTGTCCCCTCCACTCACCACACAGTTCATCACACAAACTGTCCCCTCCACTCTCCACACAGTTCACCGCACAAACTGTCCCCTCCACTCCACACAGCAGCACAAACTGTCCTCTCCACTCTCCACACAGTTCATCGCACAAACTGTCCCCTCCACTCTCCACACAGTTCACCGCACAAACTGTCCCCCTCCACTCTCCACACAGTTTCATCGCACAAACTGTCCCCTCCACTCTCCACACAGTTCTGTCCTCACAAACTGTCCGCACTCCACTCTCCACACAGTTCACCGCACAAACTGTCCTCTCACTCTCCACACACAGTTCACCGCACAAACTGTCCCCTCCACTCTCCACACAGTTCACCATACAAACTGTCCCCTCCACTCTCCACACAGTTCACCCCACAAACTGTCCTCTCCACTCTCCACACAGTTCACCGCACAAACTGTCCCCTCCACTCTCCACACAGTTCATCCCACAAACTGTCCCCCCCCTCCACTCTCCACACAGTTCATCCAAACTGTCCCCTCCACTCTCCACACAGTTCACCGCACAAACTGTCCCCTCCACTCTCCACACAGTTCACCGCACAACTGTCCCCCCTCCACTCTCCACACAGTTCACCACCAAACTGTCCTCTCCACTCTCCACACAGTCCCCTTCACCATACAAACTGTCCCCCTCCACTCTCCACACAGTTCACCATACAAACTGTCCCCTCCACTCTCCACACAGTTCATCCCACAAACTGTCCCCTCCACTCTCCACACAGTTCATCGCACAAACTGTCCCCTCCACTCTCCACACAGTTCATCCCACAAACTGTCCTCTCCACTCTCCACACAGTTCACCATACAAACTGTCCCCTCCCTCTCCACACTCATCACAAACACCCTCCACTCTCACACAGTTCACCGCACAAACTGTCCCCTCCACTCTCCACACAGTTCACCATACAAACTGTCCCCTCCACTCTCCACACAGTTCACCATACAAACTGTCCCCTCCACTCTCCACACAGTTCATCCCACAACTGTCCCCTCCACTCTCCACACACAGTTCACCGCACAAACTGTCCCAGTTCTCCACAAACTGTCCCCTCACTCTCCACACAGTTCACGCACACAAACTGTCCCCTCCACTCTCCACACAGTTCAACGTCCCCTCCACTCTAAACTGTTCATCGCACAAACTGTCCTCTCCACTCTCCACACAGTTCAGCAACTGTCCCCTCCACTCTCCACACAGTTCATCCCACAAACTGTCCCCTCCACTCTCCACACAGTTCATCCCACAAACTGTCCCTCTCCACTCTCCACACAGTTCATCGCACAAACTGTCCCCTCCACTCTCCACACAGTTCATCGCACACAAACTGTCCCCTCCACTCTCCACACAGTTCACACCGCACAAAACTGTCCCCTCCACTCTCCACACAGTTCACCATACAAACTGTCCCCCTCACTCTCCACACAGTTCACCATACAAACTGTCCTCTCTCTCACTCTCCACACAGTTCACGGACACACGGACACATCTACAAAATCACGTGCACTGGCACTGTCAGTTACTCTGGTTGCCAGCGATGACACCGGTGTACGGGTTTCCTGTGAGTCCCCACAAAAAACTCTCTCACGTACAGGTGAATAAAGGGACCGGCTGACACCCTGTCTCATCTTTATCAGTCTGTCTTCACCATCCACGGTATACTTTTTTTCCCGTCGATCAACAGATGGTTGAAGACCATTGTGGCTCTCTTGCCGTCCTGCCTGGCTCGTTTGAGATGTGGAGACAGTCTCTTTCTGAGGTCTCTCACACGACGGGAGAAGTCTTCCCCTATAAAACACACTGGACCCTTGAAGTTTACATTTACTTTGCAGAAATTCATGTTTTGCGTTTGTAGAAAACACAACGGGCAATGCTAGGAGAGTCATGTCTGTTGTTCAGCCGGTGCACTCTACTGAGCTCCACGTCGTCGGTCAGTTGCAGTTTGTCTGTGAACAGGTCACGAAGTAAACTTTCACAGTCTGCACTCGTTTCCTTGTCACTCCTAGGTAAGCCATGAAAAATAACGTTGTTGCGCCTGGAGCGGCCCTCCAAGTCATCCATTCTGGCATCACATTCGTCAAGCTTTGCACACAAGTCGCTGTTTGTGTTTCTTCTTCAGGTCTTGGTTCTGGTTGCGTAGCTCGACAAGTTCATCTTTCAAGGTCCACACTTCGTCTGGAGAGACACGTAGAAATCACGCAGATCGTGGACCTCCTTCCTGAGCTCCTCCAGCTTGGCGTTCGTCTGCTCACTGGAAAGACTCAATCCCAGCCATGATTTCGCTCAGTGTCGGCTCCGAACTCGGTGACGTCGAAGATCGAGGATCACCAGATTTGTCCAGACTTACCCAGTGGGAACCCCCGACACTGCTGGACCGAGTCTGCCTCGTCGTGGTATCCCTGCCTGGGAGAGGACTGGGTCCAGGGTTGCTCTTGATGTCCCCGCATTGAAGTAAAAAGCTCCCCCAAAACAGGTAGGAGAGCAACAATCCAAACACGACACCGTCCACACTGCGGGAAAGGGACAACATGGCGATACGTGTGGCCAGCTTTCTTTGGACTCTCTCTTCAACATGAAGCGGATGAAAATCGGCACAAAAAGGCCAGATACAGACCGAAACTGGGTTCCTCCGCACAGCATAGTACTTAACGTATCAGTCTGTTCAACATGAAGGACACAGAATGACCAAGTCTGCAGCAATTAACAACAGAGCCTGTACAGTGCTTCTTCTCGTAATCACGACAGCTCACTGAGAGAGAGAGAGAGAGAGAGAGAGAGAGAGAGAGAGAGACAGACAGACAGACAGGCAGAGAACAGACAGACTGAGACAGAATAAAAAATGTTGATACACAGGTCGGCTTCTTAAGTTCTGCCACAGTGTGTTAAAAATACCGACAGCGCGATCTCTGTGTCACACGAGTTCAGTGTTTGACGTCACTGTGTAAATGACGTCACAATAAGAAAGACAGACAGACAGAATGAAAGAGAGAGTGCAGACGGGAAGAAGGAATGGATGTAAGCGAGTGTCACTGAAGAAGAACAGACGGACGAAATAAACGAGGAAAGGACAAAGGGAATGAAGAAAAGAGCGAACAAAGAGGTGACGATGGAACGGAAGACAGGAACAAAGGAAAGAAGAAGAAACAAAGGGAGGAGGAAAGGAAAGACGGAACGGAAAGAAAGAAGAAACAGAAGGATGAAGAGCAGGGAGGGGTGGGGGGGGGGGGGGGGGGGGGGGGGGGGGAGATGAAGCCGTTGGTGACGAGGTGTGGCGGTGTGACATCACGGTGACAGGCTGTCCCTGTGGTGGTGTCACTCAATGGACACACAGAAAACTGTGGACCTGGAGCTTGACAGAAAGTCATCAACATCAACACCCCACCTTCCCAGCGCTATGACCACCGCCCTCTCCATCCCCTGGACATTGCGGTAGTCTGTGACGATGACCTGGTCAGTGAGGGCCAGGGCCAGATCCTCTGCATCAGCGGCACTGGGGCGACGTGCACCGCCCTGACCTGTACACCGTGACCACTCAGACGACGTACAAAGGACGGCAGCATCACGTGCAGCAGGAAGGTCCCAACAGAGGATCCAGGTGTCCCTGTACTGGGGGGCACCTGAAAACAGCATGATCATGATGACATGACGTCACTGTACACCTCCACCCCTGGCTGGTCTGATGCACACAGACACACACACAGACAGACAAACAGACAAACAAACAGACAGATAAACAGACAGATAGATAAATAAACAGACAGATAACAGACAGAGAGAGACAGACAGACAAAGAGACAGACAGACAGACGCGAGCAAACACACAACCATCCATTGTGTACAAGAAATAAATGTGAATCAGAGGAGGAGATCCAGATCTATTTCTCTGTCAGCACTTGTACACTGTACAGAATTAGATCTAAAATTCCTGTCATCATCAGTATGATGATGATGATGACGACGATGATGATGATGATGAGACAGAACAGTTCCTACCTGGCTGTCCCACACGTAGTTCATTGGTCAGGAGGTGACCAATGGTGTCGGCACACAGGCACACTGCCAGGGCCGCCTCCCCACTGTGACCTGCCTGACCATCGTGACGCAGCTGCCGGACTGGTGGTCCCTCTGTGGGGGCAGGCAGTGCTGGGGCGCTGTACCGGGGATGTTGCGGCCAGTATCAGACCTGACCCCTCCACCGGCTGGTCACTGCAGGCGGTGACCGCAGAGGTTCACTGACTTCGTGGATCTCCAGCCAGGACGGAGGGGACATGTGTGGGGTCGTTGTCCACTCTGTACAGTGACGCTGCCCACACACGGACTGAGGGCAGTCGGTGCGGACAGCTGTCAGCCACTGGAGGAACGGGCCACTGTGACACAGGATACAAAGTCAGGTGTAGGTCCCGTCAACTCCGTGTAGATCTAAAACGGGATCTATAGATCTACAGCACATAGTCTATAGTCACATGTCTTCATTTTAATCATCATTCACACAGTGCTATTATTGAAGTAGTTGTGATAGCAGAAGAAGTATCAGCAGAAGTAGTAGCAGCAGCAGCAGCAGTAGCAGTAGCAGCAACAGCAGCAGCTGTGGTAGCAGTAGTGGTGGCAGTACCAGCAGTAGTCTCTGCCTCGTGTTTCTCTCTTTCTCTTTCAATTCTCCATTTAGATCTGAAATATGAGCAGCGCATTCATAGCACACCTTCAGAATATCCGCCTCCTCCTTGTGTATGGAATTATAGTGGTGGTGGTGGTGGTGGTGGTGGTGGTGGTGGTAGTAGTAGTAGTAGCAGCAGTAGTAGAAGTAGTAGTAATAGTGATGGTAGTAGTAGTAGTAGTAGCAGCAGCAGCAGCAGTAGTAGTAGCAGAAGTAGTAGTAGTAGCAGCAGCAGCAGTAGTTGCAGTAGCAGAAGTAGTAGCAGCAGCAGTAGTAGAAGTAGTAGTAGTAATAGTGATGGTAGTAGTAGTAGCAGCAGCAGCAGCAGTAGTAGCAGAAGTAGTAGTAGCAGCAGCAGTAGTTGCAGAAGTAGTAGTAGTAGCAGCAGCAGTAGTAGTAGCAGCAGCAGCAGCAGAGGTAGTAGTAGTGTAGTAGTAGCACAGCAGTAGTTGTAGTAGTAGTAACAGCAGTAGTAGTAGTAGTAAGTAGCAGCAGCAGCAGCAGTATTAATAGTAGTAGTAGTAATTATATCAGCAACAGCAGCAGTGGTGTTAATAGTGATAATAGCAGTGGGGGCAATAATCAGTCAGTGTGTTCTAGTATTCATTCAGTTTCAGACTTGACTCTCTGTGAGTCTCTCTCTCTTCTGTCTTCGTCTATCTGTGGGTCTGTCTGTCTGTCTGTGTGTCTCTGTGTGTGTCTGTCACTCCCTGTCTTTTTCTCCTACTCTTCACCTCCGAATCATTCCTTCATAAATGACCGTGAAAGGCATCTAAAAAAAAAATCATACCACCGGAACCTCTCTCTCTCTCTCTCTCACACACACACACACACACACACACACACACACACACACACACACACACACACACACACAAAAGCACACACACTCGCACACACGTACACCATCCAATCAATCGTTTATTAACGACCATGACAGGCATATAAAAACACTAAACCGTTTTAATTTTCTTTTGTTCTCTCTCTCTCTCTCTCTCTCTCTCTCTCTCTTCAGATGATTCAGATGATTCATAAAATGAACCGGCAATTGAAACTACTTTAGGAACTACTTAAACATTACACATCTCGGCTTTGAAAATGTCAGGGATATGTCCGACCTGTGTCGGTCGTAGCTGCTCTCACTGTCCATGTCAGTGACTTTTCCCCTATGACCGTTTTTTGCTGTGTGTGTGTGTGTGTGTGTGTGTGTGTGTGTGTGTGTGTGTGTGTGTGTGTGTGTGTGTGTGTGTGTGTGCATGTGCGCGTGAGTGTGTGTGGGTTTGCGTGTGCGCGCGCACTCGCGCATGTATGTATGTGTGCGCGCATATGTTTATGCATGTGTATGTTTTGTGTGTGTGTGTGTGTGCGCGCGCGCGCGCGTGTGTGTGTGTGTGTGTGTGTGCGTGTGTGTGTGTGTGTGTGTGTGTGTGTGTGTGTGTGTGTGTGCATGCGTGCTTGTGACTGTGGCTATGAACTGTGGTATGTGCGTGTGTGTGTGTGTGTGTGTGTGTGTGTGTGTGTGTGTGTGTGTGTGTGTGTGAAAAGTTGAAAATTATATGAGTAGATACATTGTTAATTATTCAAATGTAGATGAGAGAGGGATGGGTGAGGGGATGGAGGAGGGGGTTGGGTGGGGCACAATGTTACATGGCCGGGTGGGGGGGGGGGGGGGGGGGGGGGGGCTTGTTAATGTAATTTCCAAAATATAAAAGCCACGATTTTGAAATTGGGAACAGATTTAATTCATTATCTTGTTCCAACGTACATTGAATTTCATTGGGATCGAATGAACGGTTGTTGATTTACAGACATTAAACAGAGGATGGGTCGAAATCAAAGTTCGCAAAATCTGTTCAGTTCACAAAATCATTTCAATAGTGGGTGTGGCCACCGCCATTGGCGAGACATTCCACGCAGCGACTCCTCATCGAGTTGACCAGTGTTCTGACCCATACCATAACAGATCCTCCCCCAAAGGCCCTGGTCTGGCGAACAGCTGCATCAATGTAACGTTCACCAACACGCCTCCAAACTCTAGTTCGGCCGTCATTGTGTTCAAGACTAAACCGCAACTCATCTGAAAAGAGGACCTGGGACCACTGTTGTTGGTTCCATCTCACATGACGATGGCAGAAAGCTCGGCGAGCCAGCCTATGGGGTGCTAGCAGTCGTGGTCGAACAGCTGGGCGACGTGATCTGAGGCCGAAGTGGTGAAGACGGTTTCGTATGGCTTGACGGCTGAGGATGGTGTTATTTGCCATACGAAGCTGCCTTTGGATGCTGGTGGAAGTGGTATCCCGCTGCAATAGGGCCTGCCTCTCGATGAAACGATCTTCTCTGGGAGTAGTCTGCCTAGGCCGACCTGACCGTGGCCTCTCTTCAACGCTGTTGGTCGCCCTAAAACGCTGATTCAGTCTAACAATAACTGAATGATGCACACCAAGTCGTCGCGCCACTTCAGCCTTTGCAATGCCATCTTGTATCCACGCAATCGCCCTGGTTTTGTCAAAGGTGCTAAGTTTTCTTCGTGGTGGCATGGTGAGAAAAGGGCTGACAGTAACCAACCCCGCGCTTAAACAGCCAAACGAAGGGGCATAAAACTCACTTGAGAGACTGCTCTTGCACGGGAAAAAAGAATTTTTCATTTTACACATCTTGTGTCGCCAGCAAGCTTGATGCAAAACAGGCACAGTTAACGCAACTTTGCACTTTTTATCCCGCGCGGTAACGAGGTCATAGAGACCCCCGTGCGCACTACCAGTTGACACAGGCTGGATTACACACTGCTGTGTGAGATTCCATCATTGGTTGCCGCCATAACAAAAAAAGCAATGTTTTTTGAAGGGATGAATCAAACCCCCTGTGTGCAAAGGCCTGTGCTTAACTTTATGTGACTAGTATATTAAGCCAACGCTTTTTTTTGTTTTTGATGTTTGTCACGGACGCCTTTTAAATTCTTTAGTTTATACATAAGGGCTTGTTGCTGACAGGCAGTGTGTCAGTTTTAGCTTGTGTGGAGGTTAGAGCACAGAGGTCATGCTCTCAAGCGTGTCGTCCGTGGGGTTGCAGCATCCTCTGACTTGACTGTCCCCTTCAATTAAAAAAAAAAAGCTGAATGTGAGGGGCACGCGAGAGCGAACGTGAGTACAGATAATACGGCGCAAGTGTGAGTGTGCGTTGCCGCGCGGCTGTGCGTGGTGCGTGTGTGTGTGTGTGTGTGTGTGTGCAGGCATATGTATGTGTGTACGCGCATGTGTGCGCGTGGGTGGGTTTCTTTTTTCTTTCTTTTAGATACCTGGCTGGAGTTTCAGGCCGGATTGTGTTGCTCGTGTTTTTCTGGCAAGTTAGCATTCTCGAGATGTCCCTGGGTGGGACTGTAACTGTATTCAGACTTGTTGCAATCTTGGGTTGGTCGATCTTGGGTTTTGATTAAGCACTCGATTCGCTAGCAGCCGAGTGGTAAGGATCCCCATCCTTGGGTAGTGGGCCTCTTTTGTCTACTTCATCGTAGCGCTGCAGCGGGGACCTAGCCGTTCGCTCGGCCGAAGGAAACCGCTGGTCTTCTGTTGGGATCTCTATCCCTACCCACTGCTACCTCTCCATTGGGTCGTCCAGGACCCTGAAGTTCCTTTCGGTGGGGACTGGTTGGTCGAGTCCCGTCTTCCGTGGAGACTGGGGGGGCTGGCCGGCACTTCCTTTTCTGACCACCCGCCATTCTGGTAAGAATGATTTCGGTATATAGAGAAAGTATTTTGTTATTGTGAAACCACCCTTTTCGCAAGTGAAAGAGGAGAAGAAAAAAAAAAAAGAAGTTTTTTTTTTTATTTTATCCATTTTCCATCCTGCTTGTAAAAGGGTGTGTAGTCGAGGCGTGTCAGCGAAGCGCTCTCGAATAGTTTTCCGCCCATTTGGAGTGTTCCGATTGTGATTTATGTACTCCGACTCTATTTCTGTTTTCCTTACCCCAATTCCTGAGTGATTTCTGGGGTAAGGAGAAGCTCATTTCATGGTTGTAAAAAGAATTCCGTATCTTTTGTGGCACCAGGACTATAGGGTTGTCTTTGTGCTAGAATGGTTTTAGGCGCTGCTGTTAACTAAGGAAGGATATATGGATGGTTGATTTCTGACAGCCCAGAAGTCTTGCTGGATATGTCGGTGCCTGACTGGTTGGAATTTATTATTATTTTAAAATATTTGTAATTTAGAACACAGACATGCGAGATGGATGCGGACGTAAATAGGGTGTTCATTCGACTAATATTAAGTCGGAAACAGGGATCTCCCATCTCGACGCCCGCGTTGGCGCCCGCTCCTTTCGTATTGTCTGTTCCTGTTCGTCCTGACTGTCCTAATGTTGTTGTTTTTTTATGGATGGACGTATGAAAGGATGAACGAGGCTCTTTTTATTTATTTTTTTTTTGTGGGAAAATAAAGGGAGTTAATTTCTATTTTCACACATAGAAAAAAAAACTGGGGAAAACTTTTCTGAAAATTAAATGTAGATTTCAAATTATATTTTAACAGAGAAATTAAGTGATAATATAAATGGTTCGCACACATGTGTTTTCATGTCTTTCTTCACTGCACCAACACATTTAGTTTTTATGTGGAGAATTTCTCTGAAGGACACTGATCTTCGCCGCAGGGCGGTTTTGTTTTTTTTTTTTTTTTTTGTTTTTGGTTTTGGCGCATTCAAGCGCCTTCTACCAAGGCAGGTCGCTGGGAGGCAGGCTCGGTTACCTTGGCGACTGGCAGCTGAGCCAGCAGCGGGGACCTGAACCGGCTATGCAACTGTCGGACTCAGGCACCGGGGAGCAGTCCTCCAAGGCATCTACTACCTGAACCGGCGACGCAGCTGATGGACTCAGGCACCAGAGAGCAGTCCTCCAAGGCATCTGCTGCGAGACGTGGGTCCTGGGCTCCCTTGACAGATGAGCTGAGTGACTTTAAGCTGTGGTGTAGAAGGCGTGGAAGCAGCTGTGTGCCAGCCAAGACAGTATGAATGGATGACTACTTTGAATGAATGGAGTGTGGAAGGCATTAGTGTGAAAAGGGATTGAATTGTGTTGTTGTCCTGTGAATTAATGTGTAGGTGTGTTCCTCGCTTTTTTCTTCTTTTACTTGGAGGCACATAGCGATCAGTGGGATTTAGGGCAAACAATAGGCGGGTGACCCGGGTTCTGGGGGAAGGTGTATTGGGGTTACTTTGTCCCCTTAAATAGATAGTTTCTGGTAGGTATCTATCCTTCTTCTCTAATTCCCACCTTCTCAGAACTTGCTCCTCGTCTGTCCTCTTTTCTTCTTTAGTTCTCCCTCGTCCCATATCTGTGTGAATGAGAATATTTATGTTAGTGTTGTGAAAATAAATGTTTGTTTGAATTTATCCCTGCGTTTCCTGGTGTCGGGAGTTTGGGGTGTCGACTGTGCCTTTCTCCGCCACTTACTCCATCTCCTTCCTAACCCCTAGGTCACTTGACCTTGACAATTATGGTGGAGATGCCGGGGAGGAAGACGTTGAGTGAGTGGTGGTAGAGTAGTCGCTACACCCTCTGCTTACCCCCACCAGGTCATCTCAGGAGGTTGTGTATGTGTACTGTTAGTGGGAGGTTGGTAGGGTGGGCTCTAGAGTAGTAGGGAGCCCAACAGTGCGGACCGTGTCGAGATTGTCGTGGTGGAGATTCCTGCGTTCCGCCGGGGTCGGCGGCATCCTTCCGCGTCCGTAACCGTGTCCTGTCTTGCGTTGTGGTATTTTCCGGGATTTAACTGCCGACATATTCATTTGAATTCCGAACTCCTGTACCTTAGCTCTCACATCTAGCCAGGTAGATAGTGGGGAGTAAAGCTGGGGAAGGGACAGGGGGGGTCGGTATAGAATAAGTCTTGTCTGTGCAGAGGCAACGGCATCAACGGTTGTGTTGATCAGTAGTGAGCGTGATTTGGCAGTACCCAAGACGACGACTGGGTAGCCAGGTGAGTGTAGGCAGGGAAAGGCATACGCACACCACTTGGTCGAAATTTGGTGAGGAATTTCCGCTAGGATAATATTCCCCTCTTTGAAAACAAAATATAAGTATACACACACACACACACATATATATATATATATATATATATATATATAGTATACATCTTGTTTTATTTCCTAAGTCCTGTTTTGATCTATTATATAACTCTTTTGAGTGGTTATATTTCTCCTTGTGGGTTGGAAAAAAAAAAAGAAGAAGTTTTCTTCATTTCTTGTTTGTAAGTACATTTACTTCTAAGTTCTTGTTAATCTAGCTTTCTTTATATTATCTGTCTTTGTATAAGTGAGCGGCGTGTGATGAGAATAAAGTTGTCCAGGAGTGAGAAAGGCATGTGTGATATGGACTCTGTCTAGGTGTCGATCCATTGCGCCTCTTGCCTCTTGTTTACATCACCCCCACCCTCCTTATTTTTTTACAGTATCCTTGGCATAAGCCTTACCTTAGCTCTCACGCTCGTTCAGTGACAGACGCATTCCGTGCGTGCAAACCGGGCTTAACGTGGCAGATTTTGCGCCGTCCCTTTACTTTTCGTGGAGTCAGGGAGTGAGTGGCCGTCGTTTGCTTCTGCATTCATTGGCGAGGGTTGCCGGGTCAATAGGCCGTCCCGTGTTGATACTACTTCGCTGCGTTTGTTGTCATATTTTATGCCGTCTCGTCCTTTGTTTGTTTACCCGTTGTTTACCAGTGGTGTTTGGGAGCAGACAATCCGTGGAAACCTATGGTCGAGGTTCGATAGCCTGCTTCAATGCTTAAGGCATAGCGACAGTAAGAGGGGACCAACAGCGTTTGTTCCATCAGCTGATTGGTAAGCTGGTTTAGACAACTGGTGATAACGTGGTTTCTGGACTGTTTGGTATTGTGTGCAGGCGGCACACTAGGGTCTTTAATTGTGTGTTCTTGTTGGAAAAAAAAAAGTCATTTATCTGTTTACATTTTCAGCACAAATTTGTTTGTGCATACTCCTTAAGGTGCGCTTAAGGAACAAGTTGGGTGCTTCCTATCTCTGATCGCTCATATTTGCGGGTGTAAGTTGTGAACCGAGTAGGTTTGTTCCGACTACTCATAAGGCTCACGTGGGCGGTCACACTTGGCCGTTGATTAAGTCGCTGATGGTGTTGATCAGGAATAATTGAGCCAGCGTTTGTTGTAATTACGATATTTCATGCCTACATCGCAAGTGTATCGGCAAGCTACACATGGAACAATCAAGGGAGACAACTAGTTTGGTTCAGTTAAGCTGTTGATTTTTCAACGTGTGACGCTGTGACGTGGCACAGTGTGATTTCCGCACAGGTTTGTTGTTGCGACTACTCTTGGTCGTAAGCCAGATAGTGTCGGAAAGTGGTCAGATCAAGGAAGACAAAGCTAGGAAGGTGACTACTGTGGTGTGGCTACGCTTAGCCTAGACAACACGAACAAGTGTTGTGCTCACCAAAGTTAGCGCTGTCGAGAGAGAGATAATTTGGGTACCTGTTTCATTGACTGTCGGGCTTAGTGACTTTGGGTCTTAAAGCCAAGAATTGTCAATACTGATTTACTTTTCTGGTAATTAGGTCAGTGGATTCCAGACGTGGCTATTGTGCTTGCTCGATAGTTGAGACTAGGTTACAAGAATAATTTAGCTTCTTTCAACAGGAGATTAGCACTTTTCCTTGCCAGATAGGGATTTGAGGTTCCCTGGGTTTATAACTTCAAGTTGTTCCCCTTTGTTGAGAGTTGTCACACTCTGTTACGTATGGTGTGCGGTGCGTGTTTTGCTGTCTGACTCTCGCTCTCAAAAGTTTGGATGCGTGTAATAATTATTCCCTACACACACCCACACCATACGCACATGGATAGCCAGGCACACACGAGTTAATTTTTTTTTATTTATAATTATGCTGCCTGAACCATCAAAATATACATTCATGTGAATTGGTACAAATCAATACATATCACTACATAGTATAGATCAAGATATCAATACACAGGAACTTCAATCATCCAATATCAGCATATCATATTACAGATCTTGGTATCACTCACAGATCTCGCCGGCGCCGTCCGCAGTGTCTCACACATACAGTCAATGCACTCGGTTCCACATCATTCTTGAAGCCACAGTCCACAGCACTAAAATATGACGAAGAAGGATAATCAAGGTCCCCACACGGTAAACACAGCCGTTCACAAACACAAGTGATGAAGAAAAAGAAACAGAGTCCCACACAACAAGCACAATAAATCACGTCGAACTATCAGAAGAAGCGCAGATTCACAGGACACAGTAATCCATAGCAGAAGAACCGCAGATTCACAAAGCACAGCAATCCATAGAAGAAGAACCGCAGATTCACAAAGCACAGCAATCCATAGAAGAAGAGAACCACAGATTCATAAAGCACAGTAATCCATTGAAGAAGAATCGCAGATTCACAAAGCACAGCAATCCTTAGAAGAACCGCAGATTCACAAGGCACAGTAAACCATTGAATCCCCGGCGAACACGATTTCAGCAAAGTTCCATAGAACACAATAAACTACGATTCGACGTGTTGTTGATCTAAAACAGAAATTAATTAGCCTCTCCGTGTATTGATATTACAATGTTCACATCAATAAACCCAGCCCACCGACACACATGAGGTGGTACAATTAGCGCACGTAAATTTTCTTGCAGGAGTTTTAACAATTTAAGTCTTTCTTGGTGGCACAGCCTTCACAACAATTTTATAACAAATAAATTTCCTGGTACATATTTCACTGGTACCGTCATCAGAAGTATCGCACATACACATTAAACATCGACGCACTACTGACTTGAAAGTCAGCCTCTCCACATAGTATCACTACGGAGAAAACGGAGAAAACGACGATTTAAATAAAATAAAAAATAAGCTGCACACCAAAGCCTCGGCCCGTTAGTTCTTGCTCTCCCTTCTCGTCAATATTATTATTTTCGTCATGTAGATACCTATGTCATTTTAAGTTGACGTCATAATTTACGTTGACGTCACACACTCGTTTTTGATTCTTGGGACGCAAGGTGTACCCAACCCTACTGCCACTTCCAGATCTTTTCCACACCTTCAATTTGCGATTTTGCGAAAAGAAGAGAGTGCTTGGTGATGGCAGACGAAAGTGATCGTCGCTTCACGCGTTCCCAGGCAAAAGTCACTGGAATTCTTCCGGGTATGGGAACCCCTGTTGCTGTGACTACACATGCAGCCAGTGGCCCCATAACCCAAGTAGTTTCTTCCTCGAGGGAATCTCTGTCTCCAGCCATCTCTCAACCCTCCTTATATGACAGAACTCCTTCAGGACCACCGCCCCCTCGGAGGCATTATCTGACCTCTATGAGTGCTGACTTCCGCCTTCGTCCTCCTCTTGTGCATGATGAGATGGAATTCAGACCTGTTCCTCCTCCTCGCTATCCAGGACCAGGATCCATGGATCCCTTTGTAATCATGAGAATAGAGAGAGAGGAGAGAGAGAGGCGAAGGAAAAGAGAGAGAGAGAGAGGAGGAGGAAAGAAGAAGAAGATGGAGAGGAGGAAAGATGAGAGAGATGAGAGATGGAGGAAAAACGATTAGAGAGAGAGGCGAGGAGGAAAAAGTGGAAGAGAGATGGAGAAGAGAGGGAACGACGATGGAAAAAAGAGAGAAATGGAAGAACGTCGATTAGACAGAGAAGAGAGAAAGATTAGACGAGAGAAAAAAAAATACAGGAGCAGGGACAAGAGTTTCAACTTAAACTTGAAGAGGAGAAAGAAAAGATGCGAGTTGAACTCCTGGAACAACTAGGGGTGGCCGCCGAGAAACTGGAGAAACTACTGAAGTCAAAACAAGTGTTAGCAATCAAATTGTCACCCCTGCTCTTCCCTTAGCTCCCCCCGGTGCTTCATATGCCCATTTATAATGCCAATGAATCCATTGATACATACATTGAGCATTTCGAAGCTGTGGCAGATGTATATCAACTAACTGAAGATCTAAGAGCCATGTACCTCATGGGAAATTTGACGGGGAAGGCCAAGGAGGCATTCATCAACATTCCTTCAGGAGCGACCTATGCTGAATTGAAGGCGGCTTTGCGCCGTAGACTGCAAATGTCGCCTGAAACATATAGAAAACAGTTCCGAAACATGAGGAAATCCTCAGATGAAACCTTTCATCAGTTTGGAGAGCGTCTCAAAAAGACAATGAACTATTGGTAGAGTCGTCAGGAATGGAGCTCAAAGACTGTTTTTCTCCTTGAACAACTCATGAACTCCGTTTCTTCTGAGCTGCGATGTAAGCTGGGCGAGAGTCAACCCAAGTCGTTCCAGCAAGCGATTGAAGATCGCTGAAGCCTTCGCTGATGCTCGGCGACATTTTAAACCTATGGCTCATGGCGAATCCACCAGATCGCATGATAAGGAACCGAAGAACAGCAAGCAAGCGCCCCAGATCGGAGAGGTGAGGGATCAGATCCATCACGGAACCCTCGATTTCGGACGAAGAACTGCTTCCTTTGTCATGCCCCTGGACATATAGTCAAGAATTGTCCCCAGCGGAGCGACAAATCGAAGCCCTCCATGTCGCAGCTAAGTAGCTTTTGGAGAGATAGAAGTGACGACACCAACATGTCCCAACTTCCCATCCCATCGATAGTTTCTGGCAAAGTTGTGGAAGCTATCAGGGATACTGGCGCCACGTGTGTGTTCGTCGACGAGCGACTGGTACCTCCCAAGGCGCCACGCGGAGAAGAGTGCCAAGTGACAGGAATTGAGTCATCGTTCCGGGTCACAAGGTCAACAGTGCTCGTTGACCTATCTATCTACCTTACTTTAAAGGGAAGGTGTGGGCTGTCGCTCTTCAGCGTCCAGCATATTCCCTATTGATTTGGAAATTGGGTAAACTTCGAGGATGGACAACGAAAAGAGTATCTGCGAGTTACCCCCAGAAGTGCTTGGAGCCGTCGCTACACGATCCCAAGCCAAGAGGGAGCAAGAGTCCTTGAAGCCACTGCTCAAAACGTTGACACGACATGACTCAGTGACGTTGGACCCACAGACTGTGCGTACACTGCAGAAGGGAGACCCAAGCCTTAACCGTAAGGGATTTGGTCGGGAAGCCTCCCAAGGACAAACAGAAAAACTCTGTGGAGTTCATCGAACGGCGAGGATTAACTGTGAAGGACCCATGGCAGTCCTAAGAGATCAGTGGACCAAGGAGGGGACTGATGAAGAACCCAAGACCCAGGCTGAGTATGTACTCGACCTGAAAGAGAGAATCGCCGCAACTGGTGAGTTAGCACACCAAAATCTTGCGCAAGCACAGATAAGGTACAAAGCCTTCTATGACAGAAAAGCACGTCACAGGTGGTTTGAGGAGGGCGACGAGGTGCTACTGTTATTGCCTCTCCACCACAACAAACTACAACTCTCCTGGCAAGGGCCCTTCAAGATCGCCAGACGTGTTGGCGATTGGGACTATGTTGTGATGATGAGAAGGAAAGAGAAGCTGATTCACGCTAACCTTCTGAAAAGATACGAGAGGAGACAACTATGTGCTGCTGGCTTCACCCCTGTTGTCGTTGAGGGAATGGAAGAGGAACCTCCTCTTGTTTTTGACATCCCATGTGTGAGCGTGCAGCAGGAGGAAACATGGCAGGACGTCAAGATCTCTGACAATCTCACGCCAGATCAAAGAAAATCTGTGGAAGAACTGTGTGAACAATTTCCACGACATTCTGTCCAACGTTCCTCTCCGATGTAATTTAGGGACATGCCCTTTGAGTTTGACCCAAGAAGAACCAGTTCGAGTCAAACAATATCCCTTGCCACATTCCCAGATGGAAACCGTCAAAACAGAAATCCAAACCATGCTACAGATGGGGGTGATTGAAAGGTGTAGTTCACCTTTTTCTTCACCCATTCTGTTAGTGAAGAAATCAGATGGGAAAATGTGCTTCTGTGTCGACTTTCGCAGGCTAAACAAAGTCCTAAAGTTTGACGCTGAACCAATGCCAGACACAGACAAAATATTTGCGCAGTTGGCGAGGGCCCCAATACTTCACCAAACTGGATCTCGCCAAGGGATATTGGCAAATCCCGATGAGAGCTGAAGACAGGGAGAAAATGGCATTTACCACACCAGAAGGACAGTTCCAGTTCTTGGTAATGCCGTTTGGACTTAAAACGGCTGGTGCTGTCTTCTTCGCATCATGCGACTTATGCTGGAGCCACTGAGGATGGAGCATGCTCACAATTTCATTGATTGACGATCCCCTACTGGCAACTGAAGGATGGGGGAAGACACTTGCAGTCGCTCAGGACCTTATTCAGTCAGCTGCGACAAGTGCAACTGGCCGCACGTCCATCCAAATGTCAGATTGGAGAAGCTGAAGTTCCTTTCCTCGGACATGTCGTGGGACGAGGTTACATGGCACCACAGCAGGACAAAGTGCAACATATCCAGGAGGCCAGACCACCCAGGACCAAGAAAGAATTGAGATCCTTCCTCGGATTGGTCGGGTATTATAGGAAATTTATCCCGCACTTCGCTGAGTTGGCCAAGCCTCTGACGGATAGGACCGCTGCCAGGAAACCTGAGACTTTACAGTGGGACGCTGAGGGTGAAGAGGCTTTCGAAAAGCTCAAGGAAGCGGTCTCTTCTGAACCTGTGTTGCAGCTTGCGGACCCGACCAAACCTTATGTGCTGCATACTGATGCCTCTAGCACAGGACTTGGCGCTGTTTTGCTGCAAGATCAAGGCAAGGGATTGTTACCGGTTGCATATGCGAGCAAGAAGCTGGTGGGAGCAGAGTTGCGGTACCACACAATAGAACAAGAATGTCTTGCCGTAGTGTGGGCAACTCGACGGTTTTACCCGTACCTCTATGGATGAGAGTTTACCCTGGAAACTGACCATCACCCACTCGCATATTTGCGTCGGATTCGTCCAGTCAGCTGTCGTTTGATGGGGTGGGCCATGGAACTGCAGAATATGGCCTTTTCCTTCCGGCACATCCCGGGTAAAGATAATGTGGAAGCAGATTTCCTGAGTCGGATGACGGAATAGCTAGCCGAGTTCTTATGGACTGACATTTTTTTTAAAACATAAACTACGGCGCCGTACATGAGATTCCCAGGGACATGTACGTCAGAGGCTGCTGTAGTCTGTGCCTCAGTGGCACGAGCCTTTCAGTTGGGGGGTGTTGTCACGGACGCCTTTTAAATTCTTTAGTTTACACATAAGGGATTGTGCTGACAGGCAGTGTGTCAGTTTTAGCTTGTGTGGATGTTAGAGCACAGAGGTCATGCTCTCAAGCGTGTCGTCCGTGGGGTTGCAGCATCCTCTGACTGACTCCCCTTCAATTAAAAAAAAAAGCTGAATGTGAGGGGCACGCGAGAGCGAACGTGTGTACAGATGATACGGCGCGCGTGTGAGTGTGCGTTGCCGCGCGGCTGTGCGGTGCGTGTGTGTGTGTGTGTGTGTGTGTGTGTGTAAGCGCGTGTGCGTGTGCGCGTGTGTGTTTTTTTTTTTTTTTTCTTTTTTCTTGTAGATACCTGGCCAGAGTTTCAGGCCGGATTGTGTTGCTTGTGTTTTTTCTGGCAAGTCGGCATTCTCGAGATGTCCCTGGGGTGGGACTGTAACTGTATTCAGACTTGTTGCAATCTTGGGTTGGTCGATCTTGGGTTTTGATTTAAGCACTCGATTCGCTGGCAGCCGAGTGGTAAGGATCCCCATCCTTGGGTAGTGGGCCTCTTTTGTCTACTTCATCGTAGTGCTGCAGCGGGGGACCTAGCCGTTCGTTTGGCCGAAGGAAGCCGCTGGTCTTCTGTTGGGATCTCTATCCCTACCCACTGCCACCTCTCCATTGGGTCGTCCAGGACCTGAAGTTCCTTTCGGTGGGGACTGGTTGGCCGAGTCCCGTCTTCCGTCGAGACTAGGGGCTGTCCGGCACTTCCTTTTCTGACCACCCGCCGCTCTGGTAAGAATTATTTCTGTATATAAAGAAAGTATTTTGTTATTGTGAAACCACCCTTTTCGCAAGTGAAAGAGGAAAAGAGGAAAAAAAAAGAAAAGTTTTTTTTTGTTTTTATCCATTTTCCATCCTGCTTGTGAAGGGGGTGTGTAGTCGAGGCGTGTCAGCGAAGCGCTCTCGAATAGTTTTTTTTTTTCCCATTCGGAGTGTTCCGATTGTGATTTATGTACTTTATGTTGGTGTGCCTGACTGGTTGGAATTTATTATTTTAAAACTATTTGTAATTCAGAACACAGACATGCGAGATGGATGCGGACGTGAATAGGGTGTTCATCTGACTAATATTAAGTCGGAAACAGGGACCTCCCATCGCGACGCCCGCGTTGGCTCCGCTGCTTTCATATTGCCTGTTCCTGTTCGTCCTGTCTGTCCTAGTGTTTAATATTTTTCTTTTATGGATGGACGTATGGAAGGATGAACGAGGCTCTTTATTTTAATTTTTTGTGGGAAAATAAAGGGAGTTAATTTCTATTTTCACACATAGAATACAAAACTGGGGAAATCTTTTTCTAAAAATTAAATGTAGATTTCAAATTATATTTTAACATAAAGAGAAATTAAGTGATAATATAAATGGTTCGCACACACTGTTCTCATGTCTTTCTTCACTGCACCAACACATTTAGGTTTTATGTGGAGAATTTCTCTGAAAGACACTGATCTTCGCCGCAGGCGGTTTTGGTTTTTGTTTCTTTTGGTTCTGGTTTTCGGCGCATTCCAGCGTCTTCTACCAAGGCAGGTCGCTGGGAGGCTGGCTCGGTTACCGTGGCGACTGGCAGCTGGGCCAGCAGCGGGGACCTGAACCAGCTACGCAGCTGTTGGACTCAGGCACCGGGGAGCAGTCCTCCAAGGCATCTACTACCTGAACTGGCGACGCAGCTGACGGACTCAGGCACCAGGGAGCAGCCCTCCAAGGCATCTCTACTGCGAGACGAGGGTCCTGGGCTCCCGTTACAGATAAGCTGAGTGACTTTAAGCTGTGGTGATGAAGGCGTGGAAGCAGCTGTGTGCCAGCCAAGACAGTATGAATGGGAGACTCTTTTGATTGAATGGAGTATGGAAGGCATTAGTGTGAAAGGGATTGATTGAGTTGTGTTGTTGTCCTGTGAATTAATGTGTAGGTGTGTTCCTCGCTTTTTCTTCTTTTACTTGGAGGGCACATAGCGATTAGTGGGATTTAGGGCAA
>JADBJO010021462.1:25000-29497 GCA_016801955.1 Conus betulinus
ATTCAATAGCATGACAATACAACATCTGCCAAGACTCATGATACAATGTCAAAATAGACAGTAGCAAAACCCACACATTGCCACAGTGCAAATGCAAAGTGAACTATAGCACCATAAGAACATCTGCCATGGACTCCATATAAACTTCCTCAAATTATTCCAAGCACACAAAGCAAAATCCTTTACATTTTGAAAAAAACAACAATTCCAGAAAAACACATCCATCGAACAATTAAACAATACTCTTTCAATGTCTAATACAAAATATGTTGCATCTCTTATTCTTACACAAAACAGGTAACAGCATCCTGAAAAATGTATCCATAGAATAACAAAAAGACAACAGTACAGTACAGTAAACTATTTTCTCACATTATGTTCTTGAGAAAAATACAAAACCATACAGCAAAACAACAAACAGATTTTCACTGACGTGACAACAAGTCTGCAAAAGTATTTGAACTTCCAGCGATATAGGCTGCACTGAAAATTTGTATTCCTGAATATTGAGAGCCCAACGCAAAAGTCTGTCGTGTTTTTAGTCTTTGACGCTTGTAAAAATGTAAGTGGACGATGATCCATCTGGAGGACAAAAGTTCTGCTTGCCAGAAAATGGGAAAACTTTTCCAGTCCCCAAACCAAAGCCAAACACTCTCGCTCAGTCGTGGAATACTTCTCCTGTGCCTGCGAAAACATTTTACTGGCAAACTGCACAGGATGAAGAACTCCTGCCTTGTCCTGCAAAAGACAGCACCCATGCCTTTGCTACTAGCATCTGTGTGCAGGATGAACTCCTCAGAGAGGTTAGGTAGTAACAGAACAGGAAAACCATTCAGTATCCTCTGTACTTCATCCAAACTCTTCTGACATTCCTCAGACCAAACTACCTGACGACACCTATCTCTCTTTGTCAAATCTGTAAGAGGAGCAGTGATGGCAGTGAAATGAGGAACATAGCGACGATAGTACGACAAGAGTCCCAGCAAAGAACGAACCTGCTTTTTTTTTTTTTTAGGACGATCAATAGCAAGAATCTTCTCAACCTTCTTGGCCTCAGGCCGAATATGACCAACAGAAATCATATGACCTAAAAACTCTGTGACGTCAACGTAAAAAAAAAAAAAAAAAAAAAAAAAAAAAAAGTATTATGACGTCAAGGTAAAATTAGGTAAGTACATGACGAAAATAATAATATTGACGAGAGGGAGAGCAAGAACTAACGGCCGAGGCTTTGGTGTGCAGCTTATTTTTATTTTGTTAAAATCGTCGTTTTCTCCGTTGTGATACTATGTGGAGAGGCTGACTTTCAAGTCAGTAGTGCGTCGATGTTTAATGTGTATGTGCGATACTTCTGATGACGGTACTAGTGAAATATGCACAGGAAATTTATTTGTAATAAAATTGTTGTGAAGGCTGTGTCGCCAGAAAAAGACTTAAAACTCCTGCAAGAAAATTTATGTGCGCTAATTGTACCACCTTATGTGTGTCGGTGGGCTGAGTTTATTGATGTGAACATTGTAATATCAATACACGGAGAAGTTAATTAATTTTTTGTTTTAGATCAACTACACGTCGAATCGAAGTTTATTGTGTTCTATGGGACTCTGCTGAAAAAGTGTTCTGCAGGGATTCAATATTGATTGTTGTGCCTTATGAATCTGCGATTCTTCTTCAATGGATTACTGTGCTTTATGAATCTGCGGCTCTTCTCTTCTAGGATTACTGTGCTTTGTGAATCTGCGGTTCGTCTGCTATGGATTACTGTGTCCTGTGAATCTGCGGTTCTTCCTCTGATAGTTCGACGTGATTTATTGTGCTTGTTGTGTGAGACTCTGTTTCTTTTTTTCTTCATCGCTTGTGTTTGTGAATGGCTGTGTTTACCGTGTGGGGACCTTGGTTATCCTTCTTCATCATATTTTAGTGCTGTGGACTGTGGCTTCAAGAGCGCTGTGGAACCGAGTGCATTGACTGTATGTGTGAGACACTGTGGACGGCGCCAGCGAGATCTGTGAGTGATACCAAGATCTGTAATATGATATGCTTGATATTGGATGATTGAAGTTCCTGTGTATTGATATCTTGATCTATATACTATGTAGTGATATGTATTGATTTGTACCAATTCACGTGAATGTATATTTTGATGGTTCAGGCAGCATAATTATTAAGAAAAAAAAAAAAAAAACTCGTGTGTTGCCTGGCTGTCTATGTGCGTATGGTGTGGGTGTGTGTAGGGAATAATTATTACACGCATCCAAACTTTCATCATACAACCATCTTTCTCGAGCACTTAAATATCCACCTTTACGGAATACTATAATATTGCTTTTTATCCATATTCACTGTTAACTGCAGAGATCTGGCAGCATGGCGAAAACTATTAAGTTTGTGTTCGTAAACCTTTAAAGTTTCTGACATAAAAATAATCATCAGCCAACAAAAGATACACGATTGAAAAGCATCAAGCGAAAGTGAAGCACCACGTTTTACCATTATTAATTACTTCAATTGCTAACTCGTTAATAAACAAGAAAACAAAATAGGACTGCATGCATCACCCTGGTTTACTCCTTTTGAACAGTTGATATAATCTGTAAGTTTCGATCCACAGCGGACCCTGGTTTTTACTCTATCATACATACTTCTAATACACTTATGAAGTTTACCTTAATACCATTTTTTAAGTAAGACTGGCCACAGAAGATGTCTATTATCGAATCAAAAGCTTTTTCGAAGTCAATGAAAGCTACATATAATTTTCTGTTATAAGAAAACTGCTTTTGTACAAGTGCAAGCAATGTAAATATATGATCAATAGTCGACTAACCTTTTTTTTTTGAAGCCTGCTTGATGATCACCTATAATGTTATTTTCTTCTATCCATTCCTGCAGTCTATGATTAATAATCATTCCTAACAATTTACTACTGATATCACAGATAATTGCTGGGATTGTTAACATCGCCCTTCTATAAAATGGCAGAATAATTGATTCAGTCCAATTCTCCGGAAATGTACCACTATCAAATAATATATAAACAATTTTCAGAAAGAAGTTTACCACCTGGTTAGAAGAATGTTTGAATAATTCACCAATAATGCCGCCGGGGCCAGCTGCCTTACGATTGTTCAGTATTCCTAATGCTAACAGTACTTCCTATTGTGTGATTGGTCGGTTCATATACTCACCACTGCTTACATCAAACACTTCTTCAACTGGTGTGTTATCAACATTTGAATCTAATAAGGTTTGGAAATGATGAAACCATACATCAAGGGTAATACTGTTTCTGGGCTGTTTCCTTTTGATCGAAACTCTGCGGATAGTATTCGAAAATTTCTTTTGGCACTTTATAGATGAAACGAATTTATTTAATAAAACTTATAGAACACTTTCTCTTTCCTCTGTAACAAGTGCTTATACTCCCGTCTAGCAATTGTACAAGCGTCCCTATCTTCTATTTTAAAAGTGGGACGACTAAATTCGTAACAATCTCCTAGCATTTCTTTCACTAGTATCACATTCTTTATCATACCAATCAGTCGATGTTTTTACTGCTATCCAAACATATACATCTTTTCATACAGACAGCACTTTCTTTTATGCAAGCTTTCAACATGTTCAGCGCTCGATTTACATCCACATCTAATAAATGTGTTGCACTATCTACCTTTGCTTGAGTTTCTACACTACATAAACATCTCTTGAAACAAACTAGCATTTTCCATCATTCCACACAATTTTTTTCTATGACATATTTCTGTTTCAAGGTTGCAGGCATGCACAAAACTTTCTTTAGGAAACAACATGAAGTGACACAGTAAGTGATCAGAGTCAATACGTTCTAAGACACTTAGCCTGCATGAATCAAACAAACGAGCCAATAGTTTCATTAGAGAATATGAAATATCGTCAACACTGCATCCAGAGTCAGAAATGTATGTGTAGCAACCTTTCATGGTCGCCTTTACACACTCCATTAAGAATACAAAGATCAAAAGCAGTGCATACATTCAGTAATATCTTTCCATAGTTTGTTTTAAAATGCAGTCTTGAGAGTGCCGGCAATACTAAGAGGATGGCTGTCATACTGTTTATCAGAATCATTAGAATCATTATTTCCGGAAATATCCTGTGAAATATTAGAGGTTCTACTATTTCAATCACCATTCAAAATAACGTAAACATCTCTAGAAAGTAACAAATGAAAGAGACATTCTTCAAGCAAATTAATACCCACTATCATATCAAAATGGGTATAAAACGGAGAACCTTCAGGGTGATAGGTAAGAGCAAAATATAGAACACAATAGATGTTTTATCAATAAAAAAAAACACAACACAAACAAAACAAAACCACACACACACACACCACACACACACACACACACACACACACACACACACACACGCAGAGATTATCATGAGCAACGTCATACTCTTAACAAGGGGGAAAACTCCTTTCTTTATCAAGCAAATTACCCCGTCCCGACCGTT
>JADBJO010021463.1:17500-22500 GCA_016801955.1 Conus betulinus
CACATATATTAAGTGAATAACATTTTGTGGCTCTAATTTAACACTAAACAACATTGGGTGCGAGCCAGCCAGGGCAGAAAAAATCCCACAAAAGAGATTTGAACGCACGACCTCCCGGCCCTTGACCTGCAATATGAACAATGGTACAATGTCGCTTTATGTTTCAGCAATATTATGCGGGGAGGACGGCTCAAACCTGTATATCTTTGGAAGTCGCTGTGGTGAGAAGTCGAGAAACAGCACAGATTCTTTCTTTGTAAGAACAGGCGTTGTGCTCTTTTCATGGGTTTAGCAGCTTCATGTAGTTTAGAGAGATATGGTTGAGGACTACTGTTTTACTTACGGTTTGCAGATCAGCCCATCTGATGAGATGGGGTCCTCGACTTCAACGCTGAGTGAGAAGGGAGAACTAGGCCGCAGAGGCTTCCTGGTTTGCCGTTCCTGGTGTCTTTCCGTGAATTAAGGCCTATGGGACGATTTGGTTGTCACTTGAACACGGAGACAGTCCACCAGGGCCTCTGACAACTATTTGTAGATGGCCAGTAACTATCCGGTGTAAGTCTTTCTCTATCGACAGGAGATACAGGACTCTCGTTGTAGACCTTCTATATGAGACCAACCAGTTTGACCAGAGACTGGTCAAGGAGCAACTATTTTGACTCAAAGCTGAACATTCATAGGACTGACACCTTTACAACGCAAAGTTCGATCTGGGAATAGCCATTAAGGCTACCTGGATAAATAAACGAAGCCTACTGCAATGCTGACTGTGATATAGGAGTACTAGTCCTGGCCACCTGAATAAACAACAAAACCTAACTGCACCGCAGACGTCGATTTTCATTATAGAAATACAGATTCTGACAACCGCGATGTACGACAAACTCTACTGCGATGCAGACGCCTGTTTGGGGATGCCTAAGCCCGACTGTAATGCAGTCTCTGGTTCGAGAATATCTATTCCGATTACCTGGACAAACAGGAAAACCAAACAACAACAGACTTTAACATGGGGAAAACCAATTCCGACTATGTGGATAAAGAAACAAACCCGACTGCCATGAAAACTTCAGTACAGCAATACTGATTATCTGTATGAAAAACAAGTCTCATTACAACAGATTTCTGCCAGCAGCAATACTTCGGAGTTATAAGCACGTCACCAGTCCGTCATGGGAGAGAAAAAAAAAGAGCTGTCTTTCTTGTTTAGCATGATATTTCCGCGCCTCGATTCAGATTTCTGTTCTAATGAACAATACAGAGGACACCCTTGCAGAGACCTTAGGGAACACTGATCAAAGCCTAATCAGTCAACCCTGTCACCCCCCATCCATTCCACAGCCACTGATCTACCAGTTTCCAGCCACTAGGAAGACAAACACGATAAGAAAACGGTTGAGTGAGGACAGGCAGCTGGCATCAAATGTCCCCTTCATTGCACCTTCCATTGGCCCCTCTCGGTCCAGGTGATAGTCGTTTCGCCGGATCATCACACACCTGATCACACTACACGCCTCATTACCTCTTCCATCAACCCTGTCTGACCAGGCAGCCGTCAGAACGCTGCATCACGCCACGTTCCCAGCACTATGCGGGCAGAATCTCTATTTTTTCCACGATAGTAGGCGTGTCAAAAAGAATGCAGCAGTTCAATGGTTCCAGCTTCGGGATTTCACGTTTCAATCTGACAACTGAGGGTTTCTTAATTTCTCTTTGGAGAAAAATCAATTGTCCTTGACTTGACTTATCTCTCTCTCTCTCTCTCTCTCTCTCTCTACTCTCTCTCTCTCCTCTCTCTCTCTCCCTCTCTCTCTCTCTCTCTCTGATTCCACTCTCTTGACTGTACCCCCTCTTCTCTCCTCTCTTTGTTGGTCCCTCCTAATCTTTGTTTGTCTCCCTCCCAATCTTTCTCTTGCCCCCGCTCTCTGTCCATCTGTGTTGTGTGTGTGTGTGTGTGTGTGTGTTGTGTGTGTGTGTGTGTGTGTGTGTGTGTGTGTGTTTGTGTGTGTGTGTGTGTGTGTGTGTGTGTGTGTGTGTGTGTGTGTGTGTGTGTGTCCCTCCTCAAGTATGAACAACTAATGGACTAACAACTCTACAACGTAGGCTGTGGCCTCAGAACAGCAAATGTGATGACCTGGATATGTAACAAAGCTGACTGCTGTGTCGGCTGTGGTATGAAATACCTCTTCCAGCTACCTGAATAAACAAAACAAAGCCAACTGTGACAGAGACTTTGACCATCATCATAAAAATATTGATTCCGACAACCCTCGTTAAGCAACAAACCCAACTGCAGTGCAGGGACTTCTGTTTGAAGATACCTATTTCAACGACAGGGATGAGCACCATACCCCAACTGCAATGCAGACTTTGCTTCAACAATATCGATTCTGATTACCTGGACAAACAATAAAAACTGGACTGTAACAGACTTTAATATGAGAATACCTGTCTTGACAGCGTGAAAAATACACCAAAACCCGACTGCCATGAAGGCTTCAGTATGGCAATGCTGATAATCTGTATGAAAAACAAATCTCATTACAACAGACTTCTGCCAACAGCAATATAGTTCTGAGTTATTAGTATATCATCATGGGATAAAAAGAAAGCTGTCTTTCCTGTTTATCTTGACATTTCCCTACTTTCACTTCAGATTTCCATTCTAAAGAGTAATAGACAGAGCTAATAAACCCCTTGCTCCCACCCATACTCCATCCACCCATCTACCATTAGCCAGTCACTAGGAAGACAAACACGATAAGGGAAAACGGTTGATGTGAGGCGTGGAGGACAGGCCAGCTGGCATCGATTTGCAACCTTCATTACACCTTCCACTGGTCCTTCTCGGTCCAGATGATCGTCGTTACGCCATGTCACCCACACACCTGATCACACTACACACCTCATTACCTCTTCCATCAAACCCTGTCTGAACAGGCAGCTGTCAGAACGCTGCATCACGCCACGTTTCCCAGCACTATGCCGACAGAATCTCTATTTTTTCCACGATAGTTGGCGTGATACAAAGAATGCAGTAGTCTAGTGGTTCCAGCTTTTGATTTTCAATTTTCAGTCTGATGATTGAAGGTTCAACTCTCTCTCTCTCTCTCCTCTCTCTCTCTCTCTCTCTCTCTCTGTGTTACTCCCACTCTCGCTGTACATCTGAGTGTGTGTGTTTGTCCTCAAGCCTCAACAACTATTAGACTGACAACTTTACGATGTGGCCTTTTGGCTTCCAAACAGCCATTCTGACTACCTATGTACATAAAGAAAGCCGACTACTATGTCGACTGTGATATATATATATATATATATATATATATATATATATATATATATATAATGCTGAACAAGTAAGTAGTGGGGGAAAACAAGTGCAGGTTAACAATTCTTCCATCATTATAGTAATGACTTGGCAAAGATTTGAAATTGAGAAAAAAATTTGAAGATGAAGTAAAGGGAAAATGTATATCATAACTATGGCATACCACTTCCAGCTATCTTGATAAAAAAACAATTTTTGACTGTGGCAGAGACTTTGATTTTCTTTCTGAAAATATTGATTCTGACAATCATGATAAACAACAAACATCTGTATGGGGATACCTCTTCCAATGTTATGGATAAGCACCATACCAAACTGCAATGCAGATTTCACTTCAAGACGACCAATTCTGACGACCTGAACAAACAACAAAACCTGACTGCAACAAACAGACTTCAACACACGACCTGAAAAAAACAACAAAACCTGTGACTTGCAAAACAGCCTTCAACACAGGGAATACCAATTCTGACTCTGTGGATAAACAATAAGCATGACCGCCATGAAGGCCTCAGTATGGCAGTACTGACTGTCTGTATGAAAAAACAAATCTTATCACAGCAAACGTCTACCAGCAGCAATAGTTCTGGGTCATCAACACGTCATTGATCCACAACAGGAGAAAAGGAGAGCTGTCTCTCTGGTTTATCATGACATCTCCTTCAGATTTCTGTTTAATGAACAATAGACAGGACTAATAATCCCTTTCCAGACACCTCGGGGAACACTGATCAAAATCTAATCAAGTCAACCCTGTCGCCCCCCCATCCTTCCTCCATCTACCCACCTACCATTTGCCAGCTACTAGGAAGACACAAACGATAAGAAAACGGTTGATGTGAGGTGTGGAGGACAGGCCTGCTGGCATCAATTTGTACCCCTCATTACGCCTTCCATTGACCCCCCTCGGTCCAGATGAAAGTCGTTACGCTGGATCACCCACACACCTGATCACACTACACACCTCATTACCTCTTCCATCAATCCTGTCTGACCAGGCAGCTGTCAGAACGCTGCATCACGCCACGTTCCCAGCACCATGGTGACAGAATCTCTATTTTCTCCCACGTAGTAGGCGTGATACAAAGAATGCAGCAGTCCAGTGGTTCCAACTCTTGATTTTCAATTTTCAGCCTGATGATTGAAGGTTCAACTCTCTCTCTGTCTGTCTCTGTCTCTCTCTCTCTCTTTGTGTGTGTGTGTGCGCGCGCCGCGCGTGTGTGTGTGTGTGTGTGTGTGTGTGTGTGTGTGTGTGTGTGTGCGCGTGTGTGTGTGTGTGAACCACTCTCTACTCCCCCTCCCTCAATCCCTTCTCTCTTTGTCTTCCTCTCTCCCCTCCTTCTCTTTGTCTGTCTGCCCCTCTCCCATTCCCCATCTCTCTCTCTCTCTCTCTCTCTCTCTCTCTCTCTCTCTCTCTCTCTCTCTCTCTGTTGCTCTCACTCTCTCTGTCCATCTGAGAGTGTGTGTTGTCCTCAAGCCTCAACACGTTTTGGACTGACACCTTTATGATGTGGACTTTGGCTTCAGAACAGCCATTCTGACTACCTATATACATGACAAAGCAACTGCTATGTCAACTGTGATATATATATATATATATATATATATATATATATATATATGTGTGTGTGTGTGTGTGTGTGTGTGTGTGTGTGTGTGTGTGTGTGTGTGT